>PVIU01008374.1:0-83762 GCA_004026605.1 Ondatra zibethicus
TGGAAGGCACAGTCTTAAGGTTGAGGATTTGACATATTCTATGGGGAGAGTAAGACCGGACAGGCATAGCAGCAGCGTCCGTGGAAATGAAATGCCCAGGGAAGCTCCAAAGATAGCAGCATCGAACTGTACGGAGCCACCTGTGACCCAACTGCCTGCCCCATGCCACTTTGTCTTCATTAAGTGCAAAGCCCAAAGAGTCTCATCTTGCTGCAACTGAAACCGAGTCCCCGAGTGGCGGTGTTCCCAGACAGGGCAGAGCCACCTGGAGAAGGAGGGTTTTAACCCTGACAGTCACCCTCCAGGAAATTAGCGCCCTTACTGTGCAGGAATCATCTTCAAAGCCAGAAAATTGAGTTTAAGCACACGTGAAGAATGGCTGATGGAGCCCCAGCCAGATGGGCTGCACTGCCCGTTCTCTTGTGAGACAAGGGGCCTGTTCCATGCAGCTGTCTAAGCTGTGGCCTGAAATCAAGACCTGGAATTCATCTGCTCTTTCATCCACAGCCTCTGGGGTCTGCGGTCTGGAGTCAAGTGCAGGTTGAGCCACTGGGACTGTGGCAGGTGAGACCTCGCAAGCAATTAGCCTCTGTGCCCTGCTACTTGCCCCTCTTTCTGTCCCTAATCATTTTAGCAGCAGCGTTGCTGTCTTCCCTGAGCTATGCTAGCTGGAGCATCGGTCTCCCTAAGGGACTAGAAATGGAGCATTTTCAAAAGCAAGGTCCCCGCTGTACTAACAAGATTCCCCCACACACACCTGCTCTGTACTAACAAGTCTCCAAAACACCACTGGGTGCCAAGAAAATGGACCTGAGCGGGGCAACAAAGAGGACTCGTAAAGAAAGAATTGGTGCAACCCCAACGCAACACATACACAAATAGATTGGCTGCATGGGAATACATGTTTTGCATGTCAAAAGACACTGCGACAGGAAGAAGGGTCTGCAGACAGCACAGCCCATCTGCTGTGGATCTTAATCCAGAATATGCAACAACTCAATAGCAACCAAAAAAACAAGCACCTTGATTTTAAAATGGACAAGTGAGCTGAACAGACACCTTCCCCAAGAAGCCCCGTAAATGCTGATGCATACATAGGAAGCTGTCCAGCATCACCAGTCAGGAAATGAAGGGCAGAGCCAGAACTAGATGCCCGTCCCTCCTGTAGGATATCTGTAGCTACAAAACCGAGAAAGAATGAACCGCAGGATGCAGGGGAATGTGCATTCCTGACGGAGGGATTCTAAAAGGGTGCAGCTTCTCGGACAGACAGCACAAGCTTAGGACCATAAGACAGAGGTTAATCATAAGTTACAGCAAATCCACTCGCAGATGCGTGAGCAAAAGATATGGGGGAACCAGAACAGGTGTGGGGAGACCTGGTTCACAGCAGAGTTGAAATCTCCATCAGTGATGAGAGAGAAAAACAGCCTGCTAGGACTCACGATGGACACTCACCATATGAAGAGGACACATGCCGTGTTACACAAAGATGCACACTGGACACTCACTACCTGCCTCACAGGGACCGTGGATGCTCACCTCATGCTCCACATGTATGGTGGACACTCACCATGTGCTTTACACATCAGGGACTGTTGTTCTGCCGTAAACAAAAAGAATGGACCTGCAACTACCTAGGCCTGGAACCAGGGTTAAGTAGTCCCACCCCAGCATCCACCACATCTGTGATCTGCTGGGACACACGTGGGGAGAGGGGTCGGTCCTCCGGACCCAGGGCTACAGGACCTCCATGACGCAGGGCAGCAATGGGAAGAGTCCCAGTGAGGGCCCAGTGTCGATAATGCAGCAGAGACCAGGGTCTCGAACCAAACCCATGATTCTTCGCAATGAGCCCCTGCATGTAAAGATGTTCTCGATAAAAGGGTTTACTGTGTTACTCGCTGTGTCACATGTAACTTCTATAACAAGATTTCCCCTTCCTTCCTTCCCCCCTTTTTTATCTTAAATTTCATTTTGTTTTATGGGGGGTCTCAGGGGCAGAGGGCACATGTGAGGGGACAGGAGATGGGTGGGATTGGTAGGTATGATGTGAAAGACACAAAGACTAAATAAAAATAATAATAAAAAAAAGAATGTTGACTTAGGCTACATCATGGGCAAGTCTTGAAGGCCTTTTGCTTATTGAAATAAGGACCGCAACCTAGAATACTTGTAGTTCATGCCTGATCCCAGCATTTGGGAGGTGGATGCAGCAGGATCCGGTTTTCAAGGCCAACCTTGGTACATAGGACCACCTCAAAGTCCTGCACCTAACTGCATTTCAAGACAGCATAGTGGGAGGATGCAGGAGGGTCATCAACCAGCCCTCATCTCTTACTGGTGGAAGGTTTGGGGGTGCTGACATGTGAGGGGTCAAAGTGGACCCAGTGGCAGCAGGGAAGAAAAATAGTGTGTTGGGTGCGCCACACGAATTTGCACGGAACTTATAGAGGGGGTCATCCCAGCACTGAGAGGGTGGCCTGAGGACAGGCCAGTCACAGACGTCTCAGATGCCTGCTTATTTGTCACCCATTTCTGGCATGCTTGGCCTTTCGATCTGCTCTGGTGTTTGTGATTCATAAGGGACCCTGTGGGCAGGTGCAGGCACATGGAAGCAGAGACTATTCTGGGCACCAGAACATTCTGCAGTGAAGGGAATTCCTGATCCCTGGAAAGTCTTTGAGTTCACAAAGCAACATGACTAGGTACCAGAAGATGAGAAGATTGTTGTGATCAAAAGGGGGAGAACAAGGGGATTGTGCATTGAACCACACATTTAGGCGCTGAGGGGGGATATCATGCATTGGACCACACATCTAGGTGCAGTGGGGGGCAGGGAGATCATGCATTGGACCACACATCTAGGCGCAGTGGGGGGCGGGGAGATCATGCATGGGACCACACATCTGATTATCACCCCACAGATCCTCAGAACAGTTTGCCAAACTCTCCCATCAGTCAGACCAGCCCTGGTCCAGAATGGACCCCGCACACATCACCTTGTCCCTAACAACCACTTGCTACCTTGGAGTAGGATCCTGGCCAGTCAGGTCCCCACCCTTCAGCATCTCATTCTTAGATGGATAGAAAGACTTCTTGGGCAAGGCTGTATGTGACTTGGTGAGTGAAAACCACCATGCTAGTCTCCGGCATCACAGGCAACCTGGAATAAATAATGCATCACCCAGTTATGGCTCTAACACTTGGCTTTGAACTAGGCAGGGGGATCTTCCTGGGTCTGAAATAGTTCTTTTAAGTAGGGAGGTGTGGGTTGGCTGGGGACCCTCCTCGTGCACTCATTTCTGGATGGCAGGGCCCCTGGGCACCTCCCCAAAACTAACCTAGTACACCCCAGCAGGAGCCAGTCCACTCCATGTAGCTGTTGTCTGCATCCTGGCCTAAGGTTCACTGTAGCTGTGTGCTCACCTCTGTTGGTCAGTACCACAGCCAGTCCATGACATCCCACCAGCTGGAACACCAGCCCTACCTCTTCCCTTGTGGTAGTTTGAGTGGAATTGGCCCCCATAATCTCACAGGGAGTGGCACTATTAGGAGGTGTGGCTTTGTTGGAGGAAGTATGTCACTGTGGGGATTGGCTTTGAGGTTTCCTTTGCTCAAGAGATGCCCAGTGTCTCAGTTCACTCCCTGTTGCCACGATGCAATGCTCTGCCTCACCCGAAGCAGCAGCATCAGCGACCACAGCCTGCAGCTATACACTGCGGGCTGAAACAAGGCCTGGGTGGCCTCATGTGTTGCAGTCACAGAACTGACACAGTCTGCAACAATCAGCTGCTGCTTTCTGTGGTCCAGCTGAGAACAGAAAAATTCCTGACAGCCGTGTCCCACAAGGCTGGGGAAATTATGTAACCACCTGATGCTGTGGGACAATAGTCTTTTATCCTGTCACTTGTATTATTTTTAATAAAATGCTGATTGGCCAGTAGCCAGGCAGGAAATATAGGCAGGGCAACCAGGCAGGAAGGAGAGGTGGGGCAATGAGAACAGGAGAATTCTGGGAAAAGGATTCTGCAATCTGCAGTCGTGACCCAGATGCAGAAGATGCAAGATATGACTGCCGAGCCATGTGGCTAACACAGATAAGAATTATGGGCTAATATAAGTTGTAAGAGTTAATAAGAAGCCTGAGATACTAGGCCAATCAGTTTATAATTAATGTAGACCTCTGTGTGATTTCTTTGGGACTTAACGACTGCAGGAACCATGCAGGACAGAAAACTCAATCAACAACCTGATTTCTTATTATTACTGATTAAATTTATTCATTTATTTTACAGCCTGGCCAAAGTTTACTCCCCCCCTCCTCTCCTTCTACCTCTTCCTCCCACCTCCAAGGAATATATTTTTTGGTGAGAACAAAACACCCAATCGGCTTTCTTCATTCACATGGTTGTCTTTGTACCCAGGCCTGGGGATGTCTGGCACCCCATTAGAGTAAAGTACAGTCTCGGGGGCATGACACAACCTGGTGATGCAGTGGTCAGGACAAAGGTAGCGCGCTACAGCAACAAAGGTCACAGAGCAGAATCTGTGGTTCCCACATCAAGCTTGTATTTTTCTCTTATCGTTTGATTTTGTGGTGTTAGGAATGAAACCCAAGGTCACATGCTTGCACGGGAAGTGCTCTACCACTGAGTACACCATCAGCCCTGGAGTTTGCTATGACTTGTGGCCTGGTGGGAATCAGGGTCTTCACATTTTGCTCTGAAATTCATTGTCAGTGTGCAGCAGCGGATTCACGGTCTGAGATGCTCCAGCATCACCACATTCCAGCCGGCAGGGTGGGTGAAGGCAGGGTGGTGAAAACAGGTGCTCTGTTCCTTTAAGAACACAAGCCCGAATTCTCATTTGTGTTCTGTTATCTGAATGTGGTCACTACACTGTAACTAGTTAGCTGCAAAAAGACACCCCCAAAATGTAAGCTTAGCCTGATAGCCATGTCGGGGCCTGCACTCATCTGCTTTCTGTGACTATAACAAAAAAACTCGTGGCTGTTTACTTTTGAAAGATTTATTTGTTCTCATTTTAGAGGCTGAAAGTCGAAACAGCATAGGGCAAGTTCTGGTGAGGAGCCCTCTATCCTGGGTGTGTCACCTCAAGGTGGGAGTTGTGAGGTTTGCTGTGAACTGCTGCTCTCTATACATGACCAGCTCCTGCACCTCCGAACTCATAGCAACTGTGGTCACCTGCACAGCATCAAGCCCGGGTGGCAGCACCTCTACCTGATGGGCCATTTTGCCACCCTCCTCCTCAACTTCCACGAGCACAAAACACATCACCGGCTGTGGTAGTTTGAATGGAACTGGCTCCCATAGGCTCATAAGGAGTGGCACTGTTGGGAGGTGTGGCCTTGTTGGAGGAAGTGTGTCACTGTGGGGGTGGGCTTTGTGGTCTCCTATGCTCAAGCTCTGCCTAGTTCAGACCACTTCCTGTTGCTGCCAGATCAAGATGTAGCTCCTTCTCTGCTCTCAGCTCCTTTTCCAGCACCATGTCTGTCTGCATGCCACCATGACCTGCCATGACGACAATGGACTAAACCTCTGAAAATGTAAGCTACCCAACTAAATGTTTTCTTTTATAAGGGTTGCTGTAGAAGGAGCCGAGAGTTCTACACCTTGATCTGCAGGCAACAGGAAGCAACTATATGCCACTCTGAGCATAGCTGGAGCACAGGAGAACTTAAAGTCTGCCCCCCACAGTGACACACTTTCTCCAGCCAGGCCACACCTCTGGCGGGTGCATTTTCTTTCAAACTGCCACAGGGATGGCAGAGTGATCGCTGCCCATGCCAGGCAGCCCTCATTTCTGCTTCCTAGCTGTGTGATCTTGATCAAGGCCCTTTACGAGTAAGCTCCCCACGCTCTCCACAGGACTGCTAGTGGACACCTGGGGCCCAGAAGCATGTCCATAATGGCTGTTCAAGTACTGGAAAACCACAAAATGGGTCTGGATTACAGCTGATCAGAACGATGAGGTCAGAGACTCCACAGCTGCTTCTGGCCAGCAATTGGCAGTGTAATCAATTCTTACAGTGAGATCCGCCTTTCTGTTCACTACTCTGTCGATGTCCCTGGGTACCTTGGCCACATTTAGCACACCAGAAACAAAAGGTGTAGTGGACCCGTGTGGGCTGGAAGGAATGGGTGGCAGTCCCAGGTCTGTCATATGACTGCCACACGCTGGAAGGGGGCTGGGGCCTCACTGTGGCTTTTATGTTCTATATTTACCACTACTGGTCCATCTGATCCCTGTCCAGCGCCTGACTGGCTCTCAGGGCATCGTTATCGCAGGGCTGGATGCCTTATCTCCCAGCAAGGCTCAGGCGGAATTCTGCTTTCACTTTGGGACCTCCACAAATCAGACTTCGAATGCTTTCTACGTGACAGCCTACTTCCTGGACTTCTCACCTTGGTTTCGGCCCCTCCACAGTGCTCTGCTAATGTTAGTCTCTGCTCCTTCACCGTGGTCCCTTCACCTTGGTCTCAGCCTCTCCATAGTGATCTCCTAATGTTGGTCTTTTCTCCACAGTGGTCTCCTCACCTTGGTCTCTCCTGCTCCACTGTGGCCCCCTCACCTTGGTATCAGCCCCTCCACAGTGGTCTCCTCATCTTGGTCTCTGTTCCTCCACAGTGTCTCAGAGGGGGCTTCCCACTCAAGCTACTCTCAATCCATTCTTTGACTCTCTAAACTTTGCCCCCAAAGTGATCAAATACGGTCAAAAGGTGTTACTACTAATCCCATGATGAGCCACCCTAGGTCTATTCTTCTGGAAGTGCATACCTCCCCTAAGAGCCACTGCAGACCCCCCAAGTTGAAGGATGCCCCCTCATCCTCTGCAGACCCTCCCCAAGCTGATGGGTCCCCTCTGATCCTCTGTAGATCCTCTCCAAGCTGAAGGATGTCCCCTGGTCCACTAAAGACCTTTCTGAAGCTGAAAAATGTGCCCTTGTCTACTGCAGTCATTTCCCAAGCTGAAGGATGCTCTCTGACCCACTGAAGACCTTTCCCAAGATGAAGAATGCTCCCTCGCCCTCTGCAGACTACTCCACCACCTGCCATCCCTCCCAGAACACCAAGTCCTGCCCAATTGTAACTCCTCACAGATCTTAGCAATGGAGCATATGGCTCCATTAAAAGGGCTGCCTTTGAAGCCTATAGTAGGACTTCAAAGATCTCAGGAGCAGGGAGCAGAGATCTTGGGAGGGTCCATTAAAAGGATCCAAGCTCAGAACTAGGATGAAGATAGAAGCAATGAGACAGCCACACTTCTGCTAGCCAAGGACCTTGGCTCCCCATCAACTGCATGGCTGTGGGTCTGGAGGAGCTGGCCGGGGAGCAAAGGTCCAGAAACAAAGCCCTTTCCTTGCAGCAGATGGGTTGCAGCCCCTTCCTCATCCACCCCTTTCCTGTGTTTTCAGTCAAAGGATTCATGGAGGACTGGGGATATGGCCCAGTTGGCAGTGTGTCTGCCTGGTATGCATGAAGCCCTGGGTTCAATCCTACATCCATAAAACTTGGTGTCGTGGCTCATAGCTATGAGCTCAGCACTCAGGAGTAGAGGGAGGAGGGTCAGAAAACCAAGGTCATCCTCATCTACACAGAGACTCAGAGGCTAGCCTGGGCTCCAAGAGACCCTTATCTTTTTTTTTATGACCCTTATTTTTTTAATATTTATTATTTATTATGTATACAATATTCTGTCTGTGTGTATGTCTGCAGGCCAGAAGAGGGCACCAGACCCCATTACAGATGGTTGTGAGCCACCATGTGGTTGCTGGGAATTGAACTCAGGACCTTTGGAAGAGCAGGCAGTACTCTTAACCTCTGAACCATCTCTCCAGCCCCGAGACCCTTATCTTAAAAGAAAGAAAAGAAAGCAACCAGTAGGGGGCTCACACTGGCTCTGCTGGCCTCCACTCTGAGGTTCTGGGTGACTGGCACAAAACTCCTCGGTGCCTCCTCCTTCTGCAGGCTGTCAGACTGGCTCGAGTACACATCCTGTCTTAGCCAAACCTAAAGGTGGGAGGGATGAATTGTGCTCCCCAAATATCTGTCTGTGTCAGATTCCTAGAACCAATGGATGTGGCCTTCTTTTGAAAAGGATCTTTTCATGTGTGATTAGGAGTGCTGAGATGAGGGGCTGGAGAGAAGGCTCAGTGGTTAAGAGCACCGGCCGTCGTCCAGAGGACCTAGGTTCAATCCCCAGCATCCACATGGTGACTCACAACCATCTATAGCAGTAGGACCTGATGTCCTCTTCTGGCCTGCAGGTGTACATGCAGAGCACGCACACACAGTGTGTGTATATATAAAGAATGCTAAGATGAGATCCTCCTGCTACCCAGGGACACTAAAGCCAGTGTCCAGCATCCTTATGAAGGATACACAGAGGGAGCTGTGAGGCAGGAGACACTCAGAGCAGACTATGTAATGATGGAGCAGAGGCAGTGAGTCAGGCACCAGAGGCTGAAAGGGCAGGAAGGACCCTCCCTCAGATCCTTTGGCCACAGCACAGCCCTGCACACACCTTTCCACCTCCTGCCTCCAGAGCTGGGGAAATGTCATGTCGCCATTTTGTGACCCTCTGTTACAAGAACCCAGCAAACTAACACACTGAGCTAGACGTCCCACCTTTCTACAGAGGGAACTTGGGACAACTCAGCCACATGACCTTGCACTGGATGGCTCATGCCATGCCTAGCCTGGCATGGGACAGGGCTTCAGGAAAGGCTGGCCCTCTCTGCTGGAAGCAAGGCTACTCTGTAATGGGTTCCGCAACATGAAGACATAAAGTCCTGCTCACCTACCTCCATCCTTCAAGGCCACCTGTGGGTGCTGTCAAAGGCCTTGGGGCTCCTGGACAAGAATGAATTCTAAGAGGGTGAACATAACATCCCCAAAATATGAGGCAAGTGACACTTGTCTGCACTTGGGCATGTGCCCTGAGTAGCACATAGTGGACCTGCCTGAGGAAGCAAATGCCAGCAGCCAGCTGAGAATTTTACTTTAAAAAATGATTTTTTATGTGTATTGGTGTTTTGCCTGCATGTATGTCTTTGTAAGGGTGCCAGGTCCCCTGGAATGGGAGTTACAGACAGATGTTTTGGGAACTGAATTCCTCTGAAGAACAGCCAGTGCTCCCAACTGCTGAGCCATCTCTCTAGCCCCCTGTTTTTTAAATTTTATATTCATCTGAAGTAACTGCTGCAATAAAATGATCCCTAATGACATAGTTCTACGCCCGTAGATCAGTGTCTCGTTCAGCCGTTATCAGAGAAGCTTCTCCTGGCAATGGGTGGGAACTAACACAGAGACCTACAACTGGTCAATGTGCAGAGAGCCAGAGACTTTGGAGCACTGGTCCTAAGTGGGAAGTCTCTTTATCAAACTCCTCCCCTCAGGGCAGGATCTATGCAGAAGAGGAGGCAGAAAGAGTATATGAGCCAGACGATGATGGCTGCCACCAAGGAAACCGTCTTCTAGAAACAACAGGGCAGAATCATGTATGGACTCACAGAGACTGTAGCAACATGCACAAGGCTGACAAAGGTTCAAGACAGATGGGGGAAGCACAGGCTCCCCACCTAATCAATAAACTTCATGCAACTGATATCTTCTTTTTTTTTTTTTTTTTTGGTTTTTCGAGACAGGGTTTCTCTGTGGCTTTGGAGCCTGTCCTGGAACTAGCTCTGTAGACCAGGCTGGTCTCGAACTCACAGAGATCCACCTGCCTCTGCCTCCTGAGTGCTGGGATTAAAGGCGTGTGCCACCACCGCCCAGCAACAGCTGATATCTTCTAGCAAAGGAAAAACACCAGTTTTCACTGGGTATATCTGCCAAATCTCAGGGCAGGCCTCATGCCCAAGAGTAGCTGACAAACATAAAACAAACTCAATGGCGTTTTTGTAGATGTTTTGTCTCATTTTGTTCTGTTTGGATATTTTTTTTGTCTTATCAGTTTGTTTGTTTACTTTTATTTTCATTTTTATGCTTTTATGTGTGGGAGGTGGGGAGGATTTGGGAGAACTGGGGGTGGGGAAACATGATCAAAGTATATTGTATAAAAATATTTAATGAAAAAGTTTTTAAAGATTTTTATCTTTAATTTTATATATATATAGGGAGTGCATGTGAGCACAGGTGCCCCCAGAGGACAGAGATATCGGATCCCCTGCAGCTGGAGTTACTGGGGTGTGACAGATGCTGGCACTGGGTCCTCTTCAAGAACTGAGTTCTAGTTTGCCTTCTGATAAACACTATGATTAGTGAAGGAAAAGTTTATTTGGCTTACAACTTACACTTTATCATCAAAGAAGCTATAGCAGGACTCAAAGCAGGCACCCAGAGAAAAGAGAGGCAGAAACTGAAGCAGAGACTGTGGAGGAATCCTCTTATTGGCCTTTCTCTGTAAGTTGCTCAGTTACCTTTCTTATATAACCCAGAACCGCCTGCACACAGTGGGTGGAGCCTTCCCACAATCCTTAGTCAAGAAAATGTACCATAGAAATGCCCACAGGCCAATCTGATGGGGACTAATCCTCAGCTGAGGTTCTCTCTTCCAGGTGCCTCTTGTTTGTGTCAAGGTGACAAAACTAACCAGGATAAGCTGTAAGCCCTCTTAACCACGGAACAATCTTTCCACCTCCTGAAAAGTCATTCTACCCAAAAATGACTGTAGACTCACAGCAAGCCATAAAATCAGCTCATAGGAGTTTGTGTGTCCTTTACCCAGAGTCCCTCAATGTCATTGTCTTAGTTACTATTCTGTTGCTACTGTGAGGAGCCACTATGAGCAAAGCAACTCCTGTAAAAGAAAGCATTTAATTGGGGGCTGGCTTACAGTTTCAGAGGGTAAGTCCATGACCACCATGGAAAGAAGCAGGCAGGTGTGGCACCGGAGCAGTAGTTGAGAACTTTACAACCTGATCTACAAGCAGCAGGTGGGGGGGGGAGAGACACGGAGGGGGAGAGAGAGAAAGAGAGAGAGGGATAAAGGGAAGCAGCAGGCAGAGAGAAAGAGAGAGAGGAGGGAGAAAGAGAGAGAGAAAGAGAGAGAGAGAGAGATGTGGGCTTTTGAAACCTCAAAGCCCATCCCTTGTGACGTACCACCTGCAACAAGGTCACACTTCCTAATCCTTCCCAACTATTTCTACTCTCTGGTGACTAAGCAATCAAATATATGAGCCTGTTGTGGCCATTCTCTCATGGTGCCAATCCCAGCTTTATGTCCCACCACCACCGCACACACATACACGCATATAAAAGTTAAAATCTAGGACTTGCAGATGAGAGAAAGCATGCAGTATCTGTCTGAGTCTGGTTTACTTTGTTTAATGCAGTAACTTCTGGCTCTGTCCATTTTCTTTCTATTTATCTTTCTGTGTGGCTAAATAAAATTCCTTATCTTCTCTTATCTAGTCCTCTCAATGGACATATTGGTTAGTTCCATATACTGGCTGGTGTGAACACTGCAGAACTAAGCAAGCCATCTCTATGTCAGGATTTAACATCCTTTGGGTGCATATCCAGGAGTACAGCAGGATGATATGGCTGTTCTTTTATTTATTTTTATGCTTATGTATGTGTGTCTGTGTGAATGTATGCCACATGTCAGGTGCCAAGGGAAGCCAAAATAGGGGGCCAGATCCATTGGAGCTGGAGTTACAGGCTGTTGTGAGTCACTTAATACAGATGCTAGGAATTAGGTTGAGGCCTTTGCAAAAGCAACAAGTGCTTCGAATCACCCAGCAATCTCTTCAGTTCCAGGTCATTCTATTTTTAGTATTTATTTATTTATTTATTTTTATTTATTTTAGTCTTTTGAGACAGGGTTTCTTGTGTAGTAACTCCCTCTGTAGACCAGACCTTGAACTAAGAGATCCACCTACCTCTGCCTGGGATCTGCTAGAATTAAAGGCATGAGCCATAACCACCTAGTATATTTTTAGTTTTTTTGAGAGACTTCCACATTGATTTGTACCATGATGTTCACACTCCCCCAGCAATGAATAGGAACTCCTTTTTCTCCACATCTTCGCCAACATTAGTTTTATTTTTGTTGCTGTTGTTTTTCCTTTCTCTCCTTTTAAATTTAAATTTTATGTGTTTGGACGTTGTGTATGGTGTTTATGTGTTGACTGCAAGTGTACGGTGCCCATGGAGGCCAGAAAATGGAGTTAGATTTACAGATGTTTGTTTGTGAGTGGCTGTGTGCCAGGAATTGTGCAGGTCTTTTGGAAGAGCAGCCAGTGCCTTCAACTCCTGAGCCATCTATGTCTCCAGCTCTCCTTTGTTTTCTTGATGCTAGTCATTCTGATTAGGGCAAGATGGAGTCTCTGGCTATTATTTTTATCCACATTTCCCTGATGGCTAAGAATGTTGAGCACCTTAAAGGACCTTTACTGACCATCTGTGGAAGTTTGAAAGTAATTGGCCCCCATAAGCTCATAGAGAGTAGCAATATTAGGAGGCGTGACCTTGTTGGAGTAGCCATGGCCTTGCTGGAGGAAGCGTCTCACTGTGGGGGCAGGCTCCTCCTTTTCTCAAGCTTTGTGCAGTGTAGAGTCAGACCACTTCCTGTTGCCTATCAGTCAAGATGTAGCACTCTCATAATGAACCATGATGATAATGGACTTAAAATGTTAGCCATTCCAATTAAATGTTTTTCCTTTATAAGAGCTGCTGTGGTCATGGTGTCTCCTCACAGCAATAGAAACCTTAACTAAGACCGAAATTGGTACTAGGATTGGGGTAGTGCTGTGATAGGCCTGACTGTGCTTTGCTTTGAAGGAATATGGGCCATGGACTATGGATTAGAAAAGCAGTTGGACACTTTAAGTGCTGTTTAACGGGCCATGCTAGCAGGAACAAGGAAGACAGTGATGTTAAGAGTTATTTGAACTGTAGGGGCCTGACATGAAAGGTTACAGAGGAGAAGAATTTTAGTATGTTGCCTAGAAATCATTCTTGTGATATTTTGAAGAATATGGCTGCTTTTTGCCCTTGTCTGAAGAGTCTGTCTGAGGCTAAAGTGAAGAGTTTTGGATTAATTGTATTGGCAGAGAAAATCTCCAAACAGCCTAGTATAGACTCTGTCATGTGGTTGTTAGTATTAACTCTAGTGAAGATTTATAATGAAAAGGAGAAAACTGAGCAAGTAAAAATATAAAATGTACAATTTGAGGAGAAAGGGAGCACTAAGAGGTAGAATGGAGCTAAGCCCTGTGTTCAAAGATATAAACAGATTAAGAAATGGAATAAAGGTAGTGGTGACCTCAGAGCAAGATCCCATTAGCTAAATTTCCAACTTGTGGAAAGGAATTAAAGAATCGCTTAGAGCTGGGTGTGGTGGTGCACGCCTTTAATCCCAGCATTCAAGAAGCAGAGGCAGGAAGATCTCTGAGTTTGAGGTCAGTTTGGTCTACAGATCCCAGTTTCAGGACAGCCAAGCTTAGGCAGTGAAGGAAACCATCAAAAACAGAAAGTTGGTGAATACGTAATTGAATGAGGGGGCCATGTTCTAGCCCCAGTAAGCAGAAGAACTTGATGGCTTTGGCCATGTGGTTCTGGCTTTAGAGTCAAGGATAGAAGAAAGGGGCTATGGAATTTGCTTCCATGACTCAGGAAAGCCACTGAGGCCTTTGTCAGGGGTGTCCCTGAATGGAGGACTACCGAGAGGCCATTTCATGAAGCTGAAGTTGAAGCCTAGATTACCTGAGTGGCCTCAAGATGTTGGAGATGCCAGAGCCATGGGATACCTGCTGTAGAAAGCTGCTAACAGCAAGTGGAACCAGTCCAAGAGAAGGAGGTGTGTTGCAGTCAACAAAGCTGAACAGAAGCAGAGATCTGAAGAGCATTCTGACATCAGACATGGGAACGCAGAGTTTGAAGTTGGCCAGCTTGTTCTCTATCTTGCTTTGGTCTTCACTATACTCCCTTCCCTGCATTTTGGAATGGTAATGTATATCTTGCACCATTGTATGTTGGAAGTATGTGATTTGTTTTTCAATTTTATAGGGGACTACAGTTAAGAGAATGCATGAATTTCAGAAGAGAATTTGAACTTTGGACTTTTAAATAAGTTTGAGACTGTTATAGACTATGGGGACTTCTGAAGTTGGACTAAATGCATTTTTGCAGTATGATATGGTTACAAGCCTACAGGGGCCAGGGAGTGGAATGTGGTGGTTTGAATGTAATTGGCCCCATAAGCTCATAGAGAGTGGCCCTATTAGAGGGTATGACCTTATTGAGTAGGTGTGGCCTTATTGGAGAAAGTGTCAGTGTTGGGGGAGGGGGCTTTGAGGTTTCATATAAGCTGAAGCCCTGCCCAGTGTCTCAGACCACTTCTTCTTGTCTGCGGATCAAGATGTAGAACTCCCAGATCTGTCTTGAGCACCATGTGTGCCTGCACACCTCCAGGGCCTGCCATGATGAGAATGGACTAAACATCTGAAAATGTAAGCCACCCAATTAAATGCTTTCCTTTATAAGGGTTGCTGTGGTCATGGTGTCTCTTCACAGCAATAGAAACCCTAAGTAAGACACCATCTATGATTCTCCTTCGAGAATTGTCCATTCAGGTTATTAGATTCTATACTGACTGGATGATTTCGGGGGGGGGGTTCTGATGTTTAGTTTTTGAAGCTCTTTACATATTCTAGTAATTCACCTCCGTGTAAAGCAGAATTGCCAAAGGCTTTCTGTAGTTCTGCAGGCTGTCTCTTTGCTCTGGCAACGAGAGGAGTCACTTAGGAGCTCAGTGGGTCGGCAATCACACTCGGTCCTCTAACCAACCCATCTTCTCACCCCTCAGGGTGGAGGGAGAGGTGGCAGAGGCCATGGCTAATCCTTTTGGTTTTGTTTTTACAGCGGCAGTGCTGATGACTACAGACTGTGGGCTTGAGCCAAGACAGACATGGCCGACACCTTTAAGTACTCTTTTCTTTGTTTTTTGGAGACAGTATTTCTCTGTGTAGCCCTGGATGTCCTGAAACATGTTCTGTAGACCAGGCTGGCCTCAAATTCAGAGATCTGCTTGCTTTTGCCTCCCAAGCGCTGGGATTAAAGTCATGCACCACCACTGCTCAGCTGAGAAGACATATTCTTTTTTCTTTTGGTTTTGTAAACAGGCTGGCCTCAAACTCAGAGATTCACCTGTCTATGCCTCCCAAGCACTGGGATTAAAGGTGTGTGCCACCACTACCTGACAGGTTATTTTTGGTTGTAAACTTGACTATATCTGGAATTAATTTAAACCCGAAACTGGAGCACACCTGTGAGAGGTTTTTGCTTAATTTGAAGGGGGAAGATCCACTTCTAATTCAGATCTTTGATGAGGGATAACACACTTTTAATCCAGATCTTTTAAAGTGGGAAGACTCGCCTCTAATCTGGGCCATGCCTCTGCTGGAAGCTTATGTAAGGATAGGGAAGAAGGAAGTTTCTGCTCTCTGCCTGCTAGCTTTCCCATCAGTAGTGTGGTAAGGAGGCTGCTTGTTTGCCCCAGCTGCCCAGACCCGAAATAATCACACAGAAAACTATATTAATTAAATCACTGCTTGGCCCATTAGCTCTAGCTTCTTATTGGCTAACTTTTACATATTAATCTAACCCATTTCTATTAATCTGTGTATCACCATGAGGCTGTGGCTTACTGGGAAAAGTTCTGGCATCTGTCTCCAGCGGGGCTACATGGCTTCTCTCTGACTCTGCCCTTCTTTCTCCCAGCATTCGGTTCCATCTTCCCTGCCTACCTAAGTTCTGCCCTGCTATAGGTCCAAAGCAGTTTCTTTATTCATTAATGGTAATCACAGCATACAAAGAGAAATCCCACATCACAGTAGCAAGTCCACTCTCTTTATCTAGGGATACCCTGGCAGCAAGAAAGATCACTGGGGAAGGAGTTATACGTTTTTGGGGTTTTTTTTTTTGTTTTTTTTTTTTGTTTTTTTTTTTTGAGACAGGGTTTCTCTGTAGTTTTAGAGCCTGTCTTGGAACTAGCTCTTGCCGAGCGGTGGTGGCACACGCCTTTAATCCCAGCACTCGGGAGGCAGAGGCAGGCGGATCTCTGTGAGTTCGAGACCAGCCTGGTCTACAGAGCCACTCCCAGGACAGGCTCCAAAGCCACAGAGAAACCCTGTCTCGAAAAACAACAACAACAACAAAAAAGGAACTAGCTCTTATAGACCAGGCTGGCCTCGAACTCACAGAGATCCATTTGCCTCTGCCTCCGGAGTGCTGGGATTAAAGGCATGCGCCACCACTGCCCAGCAAGGAGTTATAAATTTTACCCTTCCCCTCCCATACAATGAGAAAGCTGGCATACATTGGGCTACTCTGTTTGGGCCCCTAAAAAAGTCTACCCTACTCTATCCAGGGGTATAAGTCAGGGTCTCCAGAGGAACAGAAGCAGTAGGTCAAATACACATTCTAAATGGCCTTTATCAGACTGGATTCTATAATACAGGCTGTGTAGTCTAGCAATGGCTTCCTGCACACTGGAGAGGCTGAGAATTTGGTAGTGGCTCAGTCCACAAGGCTGAGTGCTTTAGCCATGCCTATCTAGTGCTGAAGGCCTGGAGGATTCCCAGAGAGTCACTGGTCTTCAGTTCATGTTGGAAACTAAAGAAACTGGGTTCTGATGCCAGTGATGGGATGCAGCAGTGGCAGCAACAGGGTAGATGCACTCACCAGCAAGCAGGACAGGGGGTAGGCAAAAGAGCTCAGCATTTCCCCGCTATTTCTTCAAATCTGAGCAACCTTTAAAAGGTTCTGCCCACGCTGTGCCCCCACCTCAGTTAATCCTTCCCCAGGAATTTCCCTCACAGACTCACCCAGAGGTGTCTTAGTTGATCTCAGATCCAGTTGACAACCAAGATTAATCATCACAACTGGTCCTGAGTCCTTTCCAATTCCAGACTCTTCCTCTGTATCTAAGCACATTTCCCTCCCATTGAGAAAGCAGAATGAAGTCATTTGCTTTTGCTTGGTGGCACACAGTGATGTGAGCAGCTGGCATGTGAGCAGGTGGTCCTCCCCAGCCCCCTGAGAAACTATACTGTCCAGAGGGGCCCTAGTCACAGATAAGGAAACCACAGCACAAAGGGTGAGGACTTATCCCTGGGGACACAGGTCAAGGAGAGTACAAATAGGACTTAAGTCTCCCTGACCATGTTACCATGCCCATTTAAAGAGCCAAGTGCATAAACATTATGCCCAGTACCCTGGGCCCCTGGATGTCTTGTGTAGCCTGAGCCCACTGCTGGAGGCTGCAAGGACAATGGGGTGATAACACCCCCCAGCCCCAGGCTGCAGCCCTTCATCCCTGACAGCACCGCCAGACCGTCTATCTCTTAGATAGCTACAGCTATTTTTATTCTGTCCTTGTTCAAGCGCAGCTTGGGCAAAGCTGTGAGTAGAGGCCCAGGGAAGACCACCATTGGCCCAGGGAAAACCATTGTAAACCCAGGAAGAAAAAATAATTTGTATTGCTGTCTTTAAAAAAAAAACAAAAACAAAACTTTAATCTGGGGGTGATGTACACACCTTTAATGCCAGCACTCAGAAGGCAGAGGCAGGTGGATTTCTGAGCTGGAGGCCAGCCTGGTCTAAGGAGTGAGTTCCAGGGCAGTCAGGACTACACAGAAACCTTGATTCAAACCCCCCACACACACACACACAAAGATCCTTTAAAAATACTTTTGTGCCTTAAGCCACCTCTAAATTGAATTCCATTGCAGAATCCTCCTCTGGCTATTTGAGGTCTTAGACACCCAGCAATACAATGGATCCAGAATGGCTGAATCAGTAGCAATAGAACAGTCTTGCTTCCTGGTTTGCAGTAGTAGCAAGGCTTGGAGAAGATGGGGTAGGTAATGTGAAAAGAGACAGTGATGAAGGAGTACATGGCTGCCCTCCATGCTTCCAGGATCTCGGGCCAGGCTGTAAATTAAACTAGAATAGGTTCAGAGGGGAAAAACCACACCGACTTATGTACATGAACGTGGAAGTCCTGAAAAATGAGACCGCAATCGGCATTTCTCCACCATCTGAAGAGGTCAGGGAGGGGGAGGGGGGGAAATGGACAGTGATTTTTGGCTGTTTTACATAGAGAGTGCCATTCAGGGAGTCAGGTGTCTGGAGTGGCCTTCTGCCGCACAGGTACAGACTGGTGTCCTTTTCCTTTATAGAAGTGGGTGTCTTGTGAAAAGCAGGCTTTAGGTCCTCCCAAGTCAGTGGCTTCTCAGCATAATCAGCTCAAAACATGCCCGAAAAGTCCATCTTTATGTTTTTTAAAAGAGTGCCTAGCACAGACCTTTAACCCCAGCACTCAGGAGGCAGAGGTAGGTAGATCTCTGAGTTTAAAGCCGACCTGATCTACAGAGCAAGTTCCAGGACAGCTAGCGCTATGTGGAGACACCCCTGTCTCAAACCAAACAAAGAAAAATATTATAAAGATTTATGTGTACGAATGTCTGGCTTGTATGTATGACTGTGACTGAGCTTACAGTGGTCAGAAGAGGTCTTTCCTTGGAACTGGAGTTCCAGAGAACTTGAGGAGTCATGTGGGGTTGGGAACTGAACCCAGGTCCTCTGTGAGAGCAACCTTGAGTCTTCAGCCTCCAGGAGTCTGTCTTGAGCAGCACTGGTCTCACACACGCAGATTTGGGGATGGCATATCCTTAGCCCTAACCAGATCCAGGGAGAAGTGTTAGGGAAAAGACAGAGCTGGGGAAAGGGCTAGGTGTGGGGCAGGGGGTGGGGGTGGGGGTGTGAACACAGGAACAGATGCCTGCGGGTTCTGAGCCCCTTGGAAGGCTGCCTTGTCCTAGAACTCCGGGACTGTTGATGCTCTTCCTATAAATGACTAAGGCTGCGGGTCCATGCATCATGGCTTTGAGACAGTACAGGACAAAGCAGAGGCAGAGAGATCTAAGTGGGCATTTAGGGTGTTCAGAAAATGAACAAAAGGGGTGAGAGCTGCCAGAGAAGTGGGGGAAAAAACAAGATGGGGTGCCATCTGGGGGCTGGTTCGACTTCCCCAGGCCTGCTGGGCGGCTGGCCCTCTTCTATCAGCTTTTACCACCGAGCTCTGCCTGGCAGGGCACTCAGCATGTAGAGCAGGCTGACCTGCCTCTGCCTCCTGAGCGCCAAGCCTAAAAGTGTGTGCCACCACGCTCGGCCCTGACCACTGCAAACCTGCCCTCTCTCCTCCATCCCAGATGCTTAGGCTGAGCCACTTTCCCCTGTACACTTAGTTCTTCCTTGGTATCCTGAGCAGTGTAATTGCTAGAAAAATACTTGTTATGTTGCACCATCCAGGGGATAATGACAAGTAAAGTCTATACACATGATTTTTCTTTTTTAAATGTAAAGTTGATTGAATCTGCAGATGGGGAACCCAAGGATACAGAAAGCCTGCTTCGTTTTCTGACATAATAAATGACATATTTCCTATATACATCATTTATCATCTGCTCACTATCGCCACACACAACAGCTCCATGTCACATTATGGGTATATAATAGGTGCTCAGCAAATGCCTCTTGAATGAGTATTCCCTTGAATATTCTGCTCTGGATTTTTAACACCATTACCATCTATCAATCAAAATATAGTATATGAGCTTGCCTTATTGTTTAATTAAATATTAAAGGAACTTATGGAACATATCTCAACCTAATTACAGGGAGGTCTTACATATTTATTTTTTTCATCCCTCCCCCATTTTAAAGGAGGGGTACTGGAATATTCCAGTCTGTGGAAATTACCACAAAGCCTACAGGACTGCAGAGTAAGTGTGGACACTGCCCCCTCCTGGCTGAGCGTGGAAGGCCACTTTCTGCACAGCTAAGCGGATGAGGAAGACTCAGGTTGCTGATGGGGTTCAAGATGCATTCCTGATGGCCCCCTAAATAGGTCAAACCAGACTGTCTTCAGGAGGCAAGTAAACGGAATAAAGTGTGGAAGCGAGGATTTCTAGGGAGTGCGGAACCCACACGTTTCCACAATTAGTGGGATTTCTAGGGAGTGAGGAGCCCACACGTTTCCACAATTAGTGGGAAGAGTAAAGAGCAATGTTCAGGCAAGAAAACCCTTGATAATATCCATCTGCCGCACTACAGCTGGAATCTGAGTGGGAGCTGCCCCTCAGTGCTGCGTGCTTAGCTTCATTTGACTATAATTTGTGTGCATAATTTGCACTAAGTGCCTTTGGAGGCCAAGAATTGTTAGAGAGAGAGAGAGAGAGAGAGAGAGAGAGAGAGAAATTCCTCCTATACATACCTTATCTATGATTTTGCTTTTCATGACTTTAGCTATGACTTAGGCCAACCACAGATGAAAATATAAAATGGAAAATTCCAGAACTGAATATTTCATGGGCTTTTAGTTGCACACCATCCTTAATAGAAATCTCACTGTTCTGCGCCACATTGCTTTGATGGAACCAGCAGTCTACCCAGCATACGCTCTCTGTATAGGCGACCGAGCCACTACTCCCTTAGGAGCCTTCCCAGTGCTAGTGTGTAGGAGTCGGTACTACTGGGGTGGTGGTTCCCATCACTCTCTGTGACACAGGCACAAACGTCTTTCCATTTACAGTGGACTCAGTACATCAGTCTAGTGTACACAGCAGTGCCACATACTCGGTCCCAAGATGATCTGTCCCTTCACAGCAGCTTCAATGCTGGCAGCTCCTCGAGGAAGGCTTTCTGCTGTGCCTGTAGGACCCTCAGGGTTCAGAGTCCCCAGCATTTGTGAGCTGGATGAAGGCTCAGTAATGGGGGAGCCACACCTACTACTTTGCCTTTCCTTTCATTCAGACTGGCCCTGTGTGGACCACCACTCCCACTGTGTGGGTGTGGAAACTGACACAGCAACATAAGGCAGTCTGCTTGGGCCATGCGGTTTGCACGTTTGAACGCCAGTTCCAGGCCCTTGTGCCTCTGCTACTCTCTGCCTCCAGCCCTCCAGGGCTGTGAGCAGTGCAGGAAAAACTTCAAGAACAAGACCAGCCAAGCTGGGGAACACTGGCACCTGCAGGGCTGGTCTAGCTGGGAACGTGTATCTGGCATGGACAGAATTGGGCACAGCTGGGCATCAGCTGTACTGGCTTCTCACTCTGCCACATTTAGTCTGAACCTCAAAGAGAAGGGAGCCAGCAAGCCCCTCAGTCACAATGCCCCAGGCCCTGCCAGGCTGGTGGGCTGCTCCAATGGCGGCTGTTTGTAGTCCCCATGCTGCCATCTCACTTCTGTTGCTGCTGGAGGGAGCGTGTCAGCTTTACAAGTGTGTGTGTAATGTCTGGCAATGTCGAGGAATCAGCCTGTGGCAGCTGTTCCACACTCCTTTAATTTTCTTCTTTTATTTATTTGTGTATATGCAGGAACACACGCACACACACACACACACACACACACACACACACACACACACACACACACACGCCACAGCTGCACAGCTTCCTGCAGTTGGTTTTCTCCTTCCACATGTGGGGCCTGTGGATGGAGTCTGAGGATGGAGCCCAGGTCATCAGATTTATTGGCAAGTGCCTCTAACAGCTGCACTGTCTCACTCACCCTCAATAAATTAAACAAAAAAGTTAATGTATAAATGTTTGCTTATATGTTTGTAAGCACACTATGTGATGCCTGGGGCCTATAAGGAGCATCAGATCCCCTGGAATTGAAGTTAGAGGTGGTTGTGAATCCCCAAGAGGTTCTGGGAATTGGACACTGGTCTTCTAAAAGAGCAGCAAGTGTTCTTTCTGACCTCAGTAATTCCTTATTGAATGAATAATCTAAGCTCATGTCCTAGGAATCGGGACACGATGAAGTAAGGGCATTCCCAGAGAGATACCTTGTAAAATTAAACATTTATCACTCCATTAAATAAATGAGGTTTATTCGGGGAACAGCCATTTCTCATCACCTTTCCTCTTTCTTCTCTCCGCGCGGTGGGAGGAGGTGCATCAAATCCTGGCGTGGCAGCCACCACGCTTGGGAGCTGAGTGAACGTGGAGCGCCTCTGCCCCAAAGGCTTCCTTTTCCTCTAGTCCACTTGCCCTTTCCAAGCAGCTTCTTGCAGGAAACTGGAAATTACTGTGTTTCCGTCCACTGGGTGTACTTAGCACAGGAGAAAACCGCAGGGAAGGAGCAGCCCAGTTTGGTGGCCGGTCCTTGAGAGCCCCGACCTGAAATCAGGAGTATAAAGGACCATAGCTGGCAGCCCTCCCTTACAAAAATGGAAAGAGGCGCTTCTTCAAAATATACAGCACTGTAGCAAGGAACAGAGCCAGGGCAAGGAAGATGAGAAGTTTGTCCGTCAGTTCGCGGCGGTTGTATTTTGTGATGAGCTTCCGGCCCAGCTGGATGGTCCCCGACATGGATTTAAACTCTTCATTTGCATCTAGGAGAGTCCGTGAAGAGCTGACTGCAACAGAAGAGAAAGGGGCCTGATTCAGACTGTGCCACCTGGACAAAGAGGAGCTCAACATGCTGGCTGGCTGTCAACAAGGCCAGTGCCTGAGTCAGGCGGGTGAGATTTATTATTGCTAGTTATGTGCATATCTGTGTGGGTATAGGTGCATGACAATTGACAGCTGCCTGATGTGGGTGCTGGTTGGGTCCTCTTCAGGAGCAGTACTTGCTTGCAATCACTGAGCCATCTCTCCAGTCCCCTTATCATTAGCTTTTAGATGTGTTGAGCTATTTTCATGGATGACGTCTCGACTAGAGGATGAAGTAAGGGTAGAAATGAAACAAGGTGGCTGTGACAGCCATGATGAAAGCAAGGTGGTTAGGTTCGAGAATTTACCAAACCTCACTGTCTACTTCGCCTGACATGTGAAATTTTACAAAGATCAAACTCCTTTCCTGTTTCCAACAACTGAAGCGCCCTAGAAGGACAAATTCTCTACGAAGGAGCCAAGGTGGGAAGACACTTGGCAAGAATGTGCAGGTCTCCAATAGCCTCCTCTGTGGCTTCTGGCTGGTACATTTAAAAGAAACTCACAGTAATGGTCTTGCCAGTGGTCCTAATTCCCAAACCTGCCTGGCAATACTAAGCCCATGAGCCCATGCTAAAAACCAGACTCCCAGACCTCTTGCGAGCACTGCTGACAGACACCATCTCCAGAGAGGCCGGCCATTTCTGCTTTTCACATGAGCCTAGCAATGCTTCCTCAGGGAGGAACGATGGCACAGGGCGTGTCTAGCACAGCTGCACAGCTGAAGGAGAGGAAGAGTAGCATGCCCCTCCCCAAAGACAGACTGTCTCGTCATGTCCTAAGGCACAGTTTGGGGGGGGGGAGAGAGGTGCCAGGGTGTGCGTTCTGGAGCCACGTTTATTCCTTACCTAGAGTCTGCATGGCCTCTTCACTCTGCTGCACCTGCTGTGACATCATCCTGCTGATCCCCATGAGGCTCTCTGTGATGGTGCTGGATGTCTGCGCCAAACTCTCTTTGGTAGTTTTCCTGAAAGTCCAGAGGAAAGAGCAATAGCAACAAAAGCTGAGCTTATGAAAAGCACCATTTTCAACCTACCACATTAGTACTTTTTCTGTTTGTGCTTTGAAACAGGGTCTCAAAATGTAGCTCAGCTTGGCCCAGAGGGCAGAATGTCACCACCCCAGCCTCCCCCCCCCCCAGTACTAGAATTACAGATATGTACCACACAGACATTAACATACATTTCTTTCTTCTTTTTTGGTTTTTCAAGAGAAGGTCTCACTATGAAGCCCTGGCTGTCCTGGAACTGGCTCTGTAAACCAGGCTGGACTTGACTCACAGAGATCCACCTGCCTCTGCCTCCTGAGTGCTGGGATTAAGGGCGTGCGCCACCACCACTTGGTTTGCACGTTTCTGAAACATCAGTCAGCGTGGCTAAGGATGTATCCTGAGCCCATGTTCTCAAGCCTGTCTGGGAGCAATGGAAACCATGCTGCCATCTGTAAGCCAATATGCACTATGAACCAAGAGACTCAAAAATGTTTATCCATTCCCAGAGAACTTGCTCAAAGGAACCGGACAAAAACCTGCCTTGACGCATCATACAATACTGAAAAGGTGGAAATGCAAACACGCCAACAGGACTGGTTAATAACAGACACTATGCATGTGCAGTTAAAAGAAGGGTCCTAAAAATTGTCAGGGAGAACTGGGAGTTAGCTCAGTGGTAGAGTATTTGCCCTTCATGCATGAGGCCCTAGGTTCAACCCCCATTACTACAAACAAACAAACAAAATCCCCAAACCAAAAACCAATTTTAGTCAAATTCATTTGGGACTGGGGATGTACTTGGTTGGTGGAGTGCTTGCCTAGTATGCACGAAGCCCTTGGTTGGGTCTCCAGAACCGCATAAACTTGGTGTTGAGGTCACACCTGTGAGATCCGAAGTCCAAGGCTATCCTCAGCTACATAGAAAGTTTGAGACCAGATTGGGATGTATGAGACCCAGTTCTCAAAAAAGAAAAACAATACTTATGCAATAACATAAAGTACAAATGTTATGAAAACAAAAAGCCACCTCACATGGTGCTTTAGATGTTGTTATCAGAGCCAAGGGGACAAAAGAAGATACCTTTGCCTTAAGGAGTCTCCTCCCTGCAGAAGTTCTGCTTTCTCCAGGTTGTCGATGGCAATTTTGCAGGTAAGATTGGCTTTCCGCCATGAGGTCTGGTTGCTGGAAGAAGAAGGGTCACACATGAGGTCCTGATGGCTCCACCAGGCTGCAGAGCCTAAACAGTGTGACTCAACCCCACCTCCCTTCACTTCCTCTTCTTGGTAGCCCTGGTAACTACTTTAGCATAGGTCTTAACATCTTTCCTCTGAACTTCCAGAAGATGTTTTCAGAACATTCTGTCGCTATCCCTCTCCTGCTAGGCAGCTGGGAGACCAGGGACAAGGCACTCTACTAGACACAAACTCACAATGGCTTTACTGCCTGACAAGTATCTGGGTGTTGTCCTTGAGAGCCATGACCTAGCATTCCTCCTTCATCCCTAGTACTGGAATCACCATTTATCCGCCCAAAGTGGCTGTTAGAGGGGGGAACCAACATTCCTCCAAGACTTGCTAATTCTTGTCTATTTGAACCAGTTGCAGGCACTACATATATCACAGGGCACCCTGACTGGTATGATTTATTCACATTCTTTTTTTTTTTTTAAGAATTATTTATTTATTATGTATACAACATTCCTTCCATGTATGCTTGCATGTCAGAAGAGGGCACCAGATCTCATTACAGATGGTTGTGAGCCACCATGTGGTTGCTGGGAATTGAACTCAGGACCTCTAGAAGAGCAGTCAGTGCTCTTAACCTTTGAGCCATCTCTCCAGCCCCTTTATTCACATTCCTTACTTGGCAAGCGATGGCTCAAAGGTAAGCAGCACTTGAGATTAGCAATCCATTCTTTACTGACACACAGAAAAAGCCAACCATAGCCCTCTGACAACCAAAGTCATGTGCTGGAACTCTCAACGCAGCCAGTTCAAATCAACGGCACAACCCTTAACCAATAGGGTGGCTTTCTTTAAATTAAAACATAAATTTATGTGTGTATGATTGGGGTGCATTCGTGGAGGTCACAGGACAATCTGTGGAGTTGACGTTCTCCTTCTGTGTAGCCCTGGCTATCCTGGAACTCACTCTGTAGACCAGGCTGGCCTGAACTCACAGAGATCCTCTTGTTTCTGCCTCCCAAGTGCTGGGACTAAAGGCAGTCTTCAGATGGGCTCTCAGATACTACATACCCAGCAGCCCATTCCACACCTGCCATTTCAAACAATCAATTACATCTTCAAACTGTTCCCAACGGTGCTCTGCAAGGCCCAGGGGCGGAGAGCCGAGAGGCTCTCTTCAAGGAGCTCACGTTTATTAGCGAGGGAAGTAAGCAGGCACTAAACAGAACGGCAAACCTGATAACCATAACTGCTGCTGCAACAGTAATTCCGTGCTTTCTCCCTCAAACCTTTAGCGCCATGCCAGGAACAGCCAAGCTTTGTTTTAAGCTCCCACTAAGCTGATGGTGTTTGGTGCAACTTACTACACTGCACAAGCGCACTCCTTGTGAGTTCATGCATACAATCTGAGAGCCCTTGTGGCATAAAAAGCCACCCCCAACAGGCCAGGCGCACTTGCACCACTCAACTCCCACTTGGTCAGTCTCTCTTGCCAGCTGAGCGTTCACACAGCTGCCGCCAGAGATGAAAGCTGTGACAAAGGAAGACCTACGGGAATTCTGATGCAGCAAAGACTACTGAGCGGGCTTTGAACACCACGGGGCTGGGAAAGGTGTGTTTGCAGTAACAATACCCTTTGGGTTATAGGCACAAAAGTCCAACCTGAAGGGAGAAACAGTGATTCATGTTCCCAGACATTGTTAAAGTTATAGACCCTGACTGAGAGACTAAGAAATGGCACATACAACTTTATAATCAAAGATTAGCACACAGCTGCAGTGTCACCAAAATCTCAATTCTAACATAAACTTACATTTCTGCGCATCATTCATTTCAATAATGCCACACTGGAAGCTATATTTTGGTCTATCCTGAGTAGGTTTACTTTCAGTGAGCTTTCCTCATACCAATTATTCTTGAATAAAATTTACCCTGTATTACAAAATAATTAAGTTTTTAAAAGTTTAATGTTTATTATTTTAATCTTGTGTGTGAGAGCACATAACTGCCTATTGAGGTGAGGGGTCAGAACCCACTGGAGTTGGAGTTATAGGCAGTTGGAAGCTGTCTGACGTGGGTGCTAGGAATTGAACTTGGGTCCTCTGGAAGAGCAGTACACATTTGAAACTGCTGAGCCATCTCTCTAGCCTCCAAAAGTAATTACATTTTTGTTTTCAAATATACAAAAGGTGGGTTTGGGGTGTAGTTCCATTGGTGTGGTGCTTGCCCTAGCATGCACAAAACCTTGACTTTGATTCTCAGCACCACATAAATATGTGGTGAGCCATGCCTGTAACCTCAGCACCTGGGAAGTAGGAACAGGGGGATCAGACATCCAAGGTCATCTTTAGCTACCTGTTGAGTTTGAGGACAACTTGAATATAAGAGACCCAGTCTCAAAAAATAAAAGACAGAACCAGGGCCATCAAGATGGCTCAGCGGGTAGAGGTGCTTGTCTGCAGGCCTGACAAAATGGCAGGAAAGAACTGACTCCACACACAGTTCCCACACCTACAGTATTTTAGAATACATGAATATACACAGTGCAGTGTGAGGCTAACTATAAACACACAGCTCCAAATGTCCGTGCAGACTCCACTTATCCCCCTTAGCTCCTCAGACTCTCCGTTTGAGACTGACCGATCTAGAGAACTTTCCGCTGTGTGTGTTAATGATACCACTACACCACCATTAAGCTGGGCTTATCAGATAAATACGTGAACAAGCTTCACAGTCAGCATGCGACCCAGCAGAGGTGATTGTAGGCTACCCCGCCTACCTGAGCATCTGCTTTTTGTGGTTCTCCACTTCCTGAAGTAGAAGCTGCTTCTCGGATTCCTTGTCTTGCTCCCTTGCTGATTGCTCAAGCTCCTTGGAGGGGAAAACAGCTGTCAGCCAGAGTGCTTCTGTTTCCAACAGAGACCCACAAAAACAACTAAGTATCTTTTACAACAGACACTTGGGAGTGGGAGGGAGCATGTCCAAAACAATCAAATATCCTTTTAAACATATAGGCAAATCTTCAAGAAAAAGAAGGAAATCTTGGCAGCTCATAGGTGAACAGGAAGCAGGGTGCTGGTGTGGTCAGCTCTAGAAAGGCTGCCCTAGCTGGAGCAGGGGTTGCCACTCCTACAACTGAACTAAAGGAAAAAAACAGACACAACAAAACAAGAGGCCACTGATCCCAATGTAATACCAGAAGGATACCACACTATTATGTGTTTCCAAACATTGCCTATTTCTTTTCTTTTTTTTTTTTTTTTTTTTTTTTTTTTTTTTTTTTTTTTTTTTTTTTTTTTTTTTTTTTTTTTTTTTTTTTTTTTTTTTTTTTTTTTTTTTTTTTTTTTTTTTTTTTGGTTTTTCGAGACAGAGTTTCTCTGTAGCTCTGTAGCCTGTCCTGGAACTAGGTCTTGTAGACCAGACTGGCCTCGCACTCACAGAGATCCACCTGCCTCTGCCTCCCGAGTGCTGGGATTAAAGGCATGGGCCACCACCGCCTGGCTACATTGCCCATTTCTGAACCTACTCCAACAGATCTTTGAGGGTTTCAACTTGTTTGTGAACATAACACTGAAGCCTAAGGCCACCTGAGGCTGAAGCTGAACTGAAACTGTCACAAACCCAGGACCCACAGAAGCTTCCAGCAGCTGTAAAACAGTCTGGGACATCTACTCATCAGTAGAGCTGGTGGACACTTGTCTGGTTTATTTTATTTTGGTTGTGAAGTGGATGGCAGGGGATACACTATGGACTTTGGGTAGAGGGATGATTTATCTTTCCTGAGTGATTTGAGAACTGAACAGAAGAGAAATTAACATAAACAGTATCCCCAGACTTGTGATAATCCCTGGAGACTGAGAGATATGCCCTTGACCAGGCTGCAGAGGCTCCAGGAAAGGCATACAGAAAATGAGCACACATGATTCAGAATACCAAATACCAAGGAAAGAGTCTGGTGTGGGAAGTCCTTCTGTATATGTGTTGCTTTTATTGGTTAAAGAATAAAAAAACTGCTTTTGGCCAACGGCTTAACAGAATACAGCCAGGCTGGAAAAGATATAGAGAGAGTAGGCAAAGTCAGGGAGATGCCACATAGCCACCAGCAGAAGAGACAGATGCTGAAACTTTGCTGGTAGGCCACAATCTCGTGGTGATGCACAGATTAATGGAGATGGGTTAGTTTAGGATATAAGAGCTAGCTAAATATATGCATAAGCTTTGGCCAAACAGTACTGCAAATAATATAGTTTCTGTGTGATCATTTTGGGTCTGAGTGGCTGGGAATGAACGAGCAGCCTCCCCCAACAAGAGTCTACCACGAGCAAAGGAGAGCAGACATGACCAACAGCATCAGACCTAAGAACTTGAGTTACAGGAGCACACACACTGTAAAGAAGCCTGAAGTCCTAGCTTTAATTTACAAATCACAAGTTCCACTTTCAAGCAAGCCATAGAGCTAAAACATCAACATATTAGTTTATCTAGAGAACAATCTACTCATTCCTATATAAATTTGCATGTGCTGGTTTCAAACAAGCATGTGTTATCTATGCATCATTTCAACAGCTCAGAAAGTACTTCTGAAAATTTATTCTGCCCCCCCCAATACTGATAAAGAAGAAAAAAGAATAACTGACTGTGAATTGAAAAAAGTATAACTGGGTGTGGCGGGGCACACCTTTAATCCCAGTACTTGAGGCAGAGGCAGCTGGATTTCTGTGAGTTTGAGGCCAGGCTGATCTACATAGTGACTTTCAGTACAGCCAGAGCTTCATAGGAAGACCCTGTCTCAAGGGAAAAAAATGGGAGGGAGAGCAAATGTTACCAGTAATAAGACATAATTTTTTTGTCCAGAATTCTCATTCCTGATAATGCAGTCACTGCCCAAAGAACCTTGTGTTCTATTTTTTTTGCTACACTGATCTCAGTGGAAGAATGGGTGAATAGGAAGAAGGGAGACAGAGAGAAGGAAAGATGCAACAATTTCCTTAGAAGAGGCTGCTTGGAAGCTGTCACAGAGAACCTAATATCTCTGGAGAAATGAAAGGTGCACTGTTATTTTCCAATTCTAGCTGAAGAAACACAAATGCAAAGATGGACATTTGCACACAGCCAAGCCCAATACCAACTATGTAGGAACTAGCATATTCAGAAGACATAGGCCAGTTCTCGTCTACTCACACACAGCCTTGTTGAAATACACAAAAGGGACAAGTGCTTTTTGTGTTTTCAGATATATACAGAGCATGCAAATGCTGAGGAAATGCAGAGGAGGGCTAGGATGGGGCTAGTCACTCGCTGGCCGATCACCTTGTTAGATGCCATGCTTAAGGAGAGGCTTGGAACCAGCAGCAAGGGCATAACAAATATGTAAATGTATTGGTGAGGATACAATTAAAATTAAGGAAGGAAATAAACACCAGGTAAACATGCAGGTATTTATACAACAGTAGTAGTTAGGAATTGGAGAGTTGAAGAAAGACATTAAGAAAACAAATTAGCTCTAAGAATCAAAACATGGAAGTGGCCCAAATGAATGCCTGTTGGTAGAGAAATGGTTAGAAGAAAATTGCAACTATATAAGAAGGCTGGGAGGCTGTTCAGGAGAAGGTCATCTAGACACAGGTAGGCTTGGAGACTCAATGCTGTGGCATGTCCATTCCCAGAAGGGGAAACATTGCAAAAAAATATATGTAATCTTTGGGAAGACAAACTCTGAGAAGGCATGAAAGTAATGAATCAGTGCTATTTGAAAGTGGCACAGAGAATAGAGGACATTAGCAAGACACATAACCGAGACTAACAGCTGTGGATATACACACGTACACACACACAAATATAACACGCAAGAAGCAATATTTTTCAAAAGTTCAGATGGAGGAAGCGGTGCTGGAGATGGTGATCACCTAGGTACAGCAACGGTGCTGAAATTCTAAAGTCATCTCCAAAGGCAGAAATCACCTGTATTTGAAACTGCCCTGTAAGCCCCTTTAGGAAGGGAACAAGAAGCCCTCTCAAGCTGTCAACCTGCTAACTTCCCACTGGCTTTGGAAGAGACTTCCATCTGCTAAGCAATTGAAGAGTAGAAGGATAGCTTTGGGACAAGGTCATCTACCACATGCAGCAAAACAAGGTGGTCTTCAAACTAGGCCCTCTGAATGTGGGTGACAGTTGTGTGGCTAAGGTAGTCTGTGGGACCACTGGCAATGAGACCAGGATTTATCCCTAGTGCATGAGTTGGCTTTTTGGAGCCTATTCTCTATGGAGGCATACCTTGCTCAGCCTAGATAAAGAAGGGAGGGGCTTGGTCCTGCCTCAGAGTGATGTGCCAGACTTTATTGACTCCCCATGGGAAGCCTTACCCTCTCTAAGAACTGGCTGGGAGGTGGAGTGGGGGGCGGGGAGGTGAGGGGAGCGGGAGGAAGGGAAGGAGTGGAAACTAGGATCGGTATGTAAAATGAGCAACGATTGTCTTAAAAAAATATACATAAATAAACAGAAAAAACAAAAACCAGGTGGTCCTAGCCCCACCCAGTGATGGGCAGATCCCTAGCAGTCTTCCTGAGGGCGCAGCAGTGGACGGCTCTGCTACTCACAGGTCCCTTCCCACTCTCTTGTGTTCTGAGACAGCACGTGCACCATGGGAAAGTCAGGTGTGATGAGCACAAGATGGAAGCTGTGACTCCAGAAACTGCAAGGCGGTGACTGCGAAAACGACAGCATGGAGAACACCCAGGACATGTTGGTGACAGACTCAGGCAAGGAATGAGTGCATAGGCTCCAATCTTTGATAGTCCAGTCACCCTAACTGGGTGACTACTATCTCCATGTGGCATGTGAAGAACCTGGTCAACTCTCGTGCAAAGGCTATTCAAGGTCTGAGGTCTCACCCCATACCCGCCCATAGTGAACAGTGGTGTGGAGCCTCACCTACCTGTATCCTGTGTCGTAGTTGTTGAAACTTTTCTTTCACCTTAGTATTCAGTTCAGTGAGCTTGCTTAAGGGTCCAGGACAATCTCGAATATCCTAGAAGACAATGGAGAGATGAGGGGCCTTTCTCCGGGAATGACATGCACAGGGGGAAAGCTGATTTAGCCCACAGCTGAGGTTGGCCTAGCTCCAACTTGTCTTGCTCACTGCTGCTCTCCTCTGCACAAAAGCAAAACCACCATTTTCGGTTTCCTCATCCCTCTTAAGATTAACACTGGACAGAATACATAAAAGCAGGCTGGACATGCAGTTCAGTGGTACAGCATTTGCATAACATGATTGAGGCCCTGGGTTTCATCGCCAGCAACACACACACACGATATGTATTATGTGTGTAGATAAGTAAGTAGCTAGATAAACTCAACCTTCACTTAAAAGTTTAACAAAGTACTATCCAGCCACCATGAAAGTCTTAAGCAGCTTACATGTTCAACAAGAATGGGCATCTAGGAGAAACTGTCACTTCAGATCCTTAAACTCTAAAAGTCAAGTGCCTAAATCCCTGGTAACATGTACCAAAATTAACTTAGTCTGATTTTACAAACCTTTTATCTGTTACAATTCATATGACATGCACAGGGGACTTGACATACTGAGGATTTGCTTCTGGAAAGAAATCCAGACTCGTTAGAGCCAAGATTTAGAGCAGGCTCTAGACTTAGGCTACTGTATTCAAATCCTGCAACATATTAGTACAATCTTGAAAAACCTAAGTTCTCTGTGCCTCCAATTCTTCATCTAACCTACCTCAAAGTCACATTTCCTGGCACAAAACACTTAGCAGAAGAGCTGGGAGACTATAAGAATGCAATATATGGGGTTAAGCTTGCTCAATAGTAACCACAAAACCCAAAAGAGACCTAGCGAGCCGGAGACTATGAAAACATAACTTTTCTTTTTTAAAATTTTGGATGTAGTCTGCTTTTTGTTTTTGAGACATGATCACTCTATGTAGTCCAGGTTAGCCTCAAATGCATGATTTTCCTACCTTTGCTTTTCAAGTGCTGGCACCAACACACTAGCCTGTTTGTTTTCTGTATGTATATGAACTTATTGTTGCATTCTGAGGACTGAAACCAGGGCCCTGAGCATGGCTAAACTTTAACTCTACAGCTCTACACTGAGCTACGCTACCCCAGCCCCTAGTAATTTCATTTGTATAGACCCAATCTTGTTTATTTTTCTAGGATTGGGCCAGACATTTTGTGGTTCACACATCTTTAAAGTTTGTGTCAAGTTTCTTCACTTACTCTCTAGTTTACTCACACAACCACACTTCCACGTGGCATAGGATAAACGACTCATGTGGTATGGTGTGCATCTGGCTTGTCAGAGAGCACTACTCCCCCACCCTTTTCGACAGGGGCTCATGTATCCCTGCAACCACAGCCCATTTATGCAGCACTGAGGATGGAACCCAGACAAGCTAGGCAAGCATTCACCAGCAGAGCCACACCCCATCCTCTCTTCCCTTGCTGTCACAGATTTTTTCTGAGTCTCTTGAGGTTTTTTGTTTTGTTTTCTAAACTCAGGAGCCATTTCTACACTCCCTACTCTTGCCTATGTTAACTTTCTTTTTTTCTTTGTTGTTGTTGTGGGTTCTTTTGTTCGTTTGTTTTCAAGACAGGGTTTGGAGCCTATCCTGGAACTCTAGACCAGGCTGGCCTCGAACTCACAGACATCTGCTTGCCTCTGCCTCCCGAGTGATGGGATTAAAGCCTTGTGCCACCATCGCCCGCCAGGCTCCCAAGTAAACTTTCTTGCTCTACTGACTCTACTTACACCTGCTTCTAGACAAGCGCCTCACTTCCCCGTCGGCTGAACCGGACATGGAAGCTCTAAAATGCCTTTCCCAGGCTGGTTTTCCCTGTCCAGTCCTAGTAACGGCAATGTCTGCCTTCTGACCCAGGCCTTGGCACTCTATTTGATTTTTTTCATTCAAAAAAATACCCACGGTCCAGGTTCCCTTTGTCGTCCGGAGATTCCGTGTCAGGTGGCCCTGGGTACCCTCCCGGGCCCCTAACACAGGGAAGTAGGTGTGCGAGGCAATAGGGGAGGTGGCGGGGCGGGGCTACCGCCGAGACAGGAACAGACTAGCCCCGAACCTTTTCTGTATTGTCAGGGGGCAGGAGAGGGGCGTGGAATAGCTGAGAGGCGGACGAACCAACAAAACGCACTAGAAAAGCGCAGGTCAGCGATCCCGGAGACCCGACCGAACGGCGCCTGAGGGCCGCCTGCCTGGAAAGCTGGGCGGGCGCGAAGATTTTGGAAAACGCCAAGGCGGCTAGCGAGAGCCCGGCGGGGGCCTAAGAATCTGTACCTGGATAAGCGCCTTCACCTCCAGGTCGAATTTGACAATCTCCTGGTTACAGATCCGGACGTGGACATCCTGGGGAGCCGCCATGTTGGAGACCCGGCTATGGCGAGCGGCGGCGGCCAAACTTGAGCGCGCTCGCGTGGCGCCGGCCCGCCTTCCGTACTTCTGAATGTGGTGCCTGGAGACCCGGTACAGAGCAAACAAGGTTGCCAGCCCAGACCTGGGGTTTTCCTTGACACGCGGAACATTCACAGTCACAGCCTCTCTCGTCGGCTCCTACTAAACGGAAAAGTGAAAGTGACTATGAAGAACCATTAGGGCTGGAGGACACAGCTCATTTGGTGATGGGCTTGTCTGGCATACTGCATGGCTTTGGGTTCTGACCCCACTACTAGAGAAACAACAAAAACTCCGCTCAACAATGATCACTTTCCATCTTTTAGGCACTTTTTGCATAGGAACAAAAAAGTACCGAATAGGATGCCACCAAAGTTGCATTTTTTCTTTAAAATTTAAAACAAAATTGAGTAAGACACAAAAAATTTGTAGAGGGGTAGAATTCAATGCAGGTCACTGGGGCACCTCTATTAGTTCAAGTAAGATCCTAGGGCTTTCTCATATACAGAACTACTACATTGCCTTACATGTTTCTATGGCTCTGATGTTGCCCTTTCTGTAGAATTAGATTATAAGTATCGCAGGAATCGTTCTGATTGTGTCGTGTGGTTTTGATAGAAACAATATCAGTACTACTCAAAGAAGGGTAGCGCTTTTTAAAAGTACTATTTAATTATTATTATTTCTTAGTAATAATAATTACTTTCCCTTCCCTTTTCCCGGCCCTCAGGGATTCTCCAGGCCCTGTAGCCTTGGGATATGGGTTCCCTCTTTTTAAAATGTTTTTCTCAAACTTCACACATAGCCCCTTAGTCTCCACAGTTGCCTACGTTCCTAGGGCAGTTTGCACCACTTCCAAAAAGGTGCACCTCACTGCAAGTAACGAAGACCTGGATTCCAGGCGTGCACATCACTAACCCTGCTCTAGTTTTCTCAGAGGCTAACATGATCATCAGTAACATCATTCCTAAGGTTGCCTAGAGGGTGAAATGAGGTAATGCATGAAGCCTTAGGTTATGTGGTATTGAACCCAATGCCTAGTTGCTTTTCATGTATTCCTAAGCAACACTGTGGAGTACATAAGCGCAGGCATTTTCAACTCGGTGCTTCACCTGCATAATCACACTGATTAGTTTGGTGACAGGAAGTGGGAAGAGGAGGACAGAACAAATGGAATAGGTGGATATACGAGTTTGATCTTGGCTTTTCAGAGGCAGGGTCTCGGATAGGCCATGCTGGTTTCCGACTGCCTGTGTAGACAAGGACAACCTTGAACTCCTGGTCTTCTTGCCTCAAACTCCCAAGTGCTAGAATTACAGGTGTTCAACATGAAGCTGTCAGACATGCATTTTAACTTCACACAAGCTTTCATAATTCTTTTCTCTCTGGGTATGGTGGCAGACGCCTTTATCCCAGCACTCAAGAGGCAGAGGCAGGCAGAACTCTGAGTTCCCTACCAGCCTGGTCTACAGTCAGTTCCAGGCTAGCCAGAACTAACCAAAGTAGGAAAAAAAAATCTCTTCATAGTGGTTTTATCAGCTTACATTGCTCCAGTAAAATAAAAGAAATGCCCATTTCCTTTAGCCCACCAGCATGGTGAGCTGACATTGGGAATCTTACCATTCAGTGGTTTGTTTTTTTTTTTTTTTTTGGTTTTTTGAAACAAGGTTTCTCTGTAGCCTTGGTGCCTGCCCTGGAACTAGCTCTTGTAGACCAGGCCTGCTCTGCCTCCCAAGTGCTGGGAGTAAAGGCGTGTGCCACCACCACCCGGCCTCTTTCAGTGTTTCTTAAAAGGCCTTTATCTTGCATCTCTCAAAGCTATCATATTCATTTTGTGCACCTTTCTACTGCATTTGTTTCCAGGAGCCCTTTCTGTTATTAGTATTCTCATTGTAAAATTGGCAGAATTCTGACTTTGCCTATGGTACCTTTTTTATCTCAAAGATGATTTAAAATTTCAGTTTCACATTGGTGAATCTTTATGACTCCTGGACTTGGTTGGGCCTATGTTTAAAAAAAAATCCTTCCCACTCCCCTAAGATTTAAGATTGTACATATTTCCTTCTGGTGCTTATGGGTTTTTTTGTTTTTGTTTAAAAAAAAAACACCTGTAATTTTGCCCATCTTGAAGTACATACTGGCTCATAGTGTGAGATGCAGAACCAACTTGACATTTTCTAGGTTTCTTGGTGGCTCCAACACTAGAGAAGGGCCCAACTTATTTATTTTACCCTGGTTCTGGATGCCACATTGACCATGCTACTGTTTTCATCTATTTGTGTCTATTTCTAAATTCACTATTCTAATCTCCTTGCCTGTCCATTCATGCACTCATGGCAGTTTTTATAGTCTTCTACAATAGGATTAAAATACTTGATTTATCCTCTCCCCATCCCAACGTTTCAACTATTTTCTTCTCACAACTTAACATCCCCTTGGTTTATTCTGTTAAGATGGTATCACAGTTTTAGCGTGACTCAGCACCAGTAGCTTTCAGCTGACAGGTCCTGTTCTGGAGCCTGGTGTGTATTCTCATTCATTCAAGTTTCTTCTGCGCTTTTCACTGTAAACTCTTCTTTCAATTTTCTTTATTTCTGTTTTTTATTCTAAGCACCATTTCAGGATTAAAAATGTTTAAAGAAACAGATTGACATTCAAATCACTGTAATGTTCTGAGTAAAGTTCTCCATTTAGGACACTGGAGAACCCCAAAGGCAGTACTGGACTGATTTTTAGCCTTTGGACCCTCATGTATCATCCTTACTGGAAATTCCTACACAATCGGCAGTCTGCAGCAACCAGAGCAGGCAGCTTCCCACATCTCTACTCTCCAACAAGACAATCCAACCCTGGCCCTGGCTAGAGGCTAGCTTGAAGGGGCAGGTGCACAGCCTGGGACCCACAGGCCCTCTCATGATTCTTCCAACCCTGCTTTGCTACTTTCATTTAGGAACTGCTTTTGTTGGCTGCACTGAGTAGGCTTTGGATCTTTTGGCCTTCAGATTCTAAGCACCTTACTTCCCTCTGAGGTGGACATTCCTCTAAATATTGCTCAAGATTTGGCCTGATTATCTGAGTAGGAATTGCCCTCAGAGTGTATTTATCAAGCAGACTAGAGTGTGAACTGGACCTTTACTACAATAGGCTGGATGTAGTCCTTCATCTGAGTGCTGCTGCAGAGAGACAAGGCCACCAGCCTCAGTGGGCTTGATAGCAGCAGTCCAGTGTTCTTAACAGGACAACTAGATAGCTTACAGGGTGCCATCTCCACACCTAAGGACGTCTACTACCTTCTAATGCTCTATCTTTTAGCTGAATTAGGACAACACTTTCTAATTAATTAGGAATTAATTAAAAATTAATGTTTTTCTTTTTTAAAAAAATTATTATGTATACAGTGTTCTGTCTGTCTGTATGCTTGCTGGCCAGAAGAGGGCACCAGGTCTCATTACAGATGGCTGTGAGCCACCATGTGGTTGCTGAGAATTGAACTCAGGATCTCTGGAAAGGCAGTCAGTGCTCTTAACCTCTGCGCGATCTCTCCAGCCCAATGTTTTTCTTTCAAATGCTTCATTGCACTATAGCTTAAGAATCACCAACTGATATATCCCTAAGGACTGCACTGGCCCTGCTCCCCTGGCTCCTCAGAGTTACCAACACTGTGAGAGGTAAGCTTGAATACCCATCAGCCCATGAGAAAGCACATCTACTTTGCCTTTTTAAAAAATGGCCTCAGTATCACTCAAATAGAGAAAAAGAGTCAAGTTTTGTGTTTCTGTATGTAGACCAGAGGTCAACTTCAGTTGTCAACCCTTAGGTGCTGTCCTGCTTGGGGAATGGGGTCTCTCATTACTTTCCAAGTAGGCCATGCTGGGCTGTGGGCCTCAGGGATCTACCTCTGCCTCCCTGGCTGTAGACACAAGTGCCCACACCACGTATCGCTGTTCATCTCAGTGCTGGGGATTGATGCTTGTCTGGCACTTTAACCTTTATCTCCCCGGCCCTCATCCTTTCTTTAGCATCCCCCCAGGGTGTCATATCTTCAACTTTTCTTGTGTTTTCTGCCATCCTGCCCACATGCCGCTCCTCTTGGTAGACTGATTTTCGAAGCAATCTCTTCAATCCTCTGTAACCCAGCACCTACCCACACATCCTGGCAGAGTAGCTCTCAACACACTTGCTGCTGAAAAAGACCCACTCCTATGCCCACTTCGCCGAGTGCAGTCCCCTTGGCAGAGGCCTTAGGTACACAGCTCCCCTAGCCTGAAGATTATTTTGATACTTTGTTTTCCTTGAAGAAATTTCTTGTCCAAATTATCAAAGAATAAATTAAGTACAAACTATTGTTTACAAAGAAAGCAAATGTTTCTATCAAATAATTTTATGGTATAGCTAAATTTCACTGAAATACTAGAAGCCCAGCTTACGATGTCAATAATCCTTAGCACTCTGTACGCCCAAAGAGGCAGTACAGTTGGTTCCCTTGCTCTGTGAAGATAGAGACTTCTTAGGAACAGTTTGTCTTGAGGAATGGATGGCTGCCGTGTCACAGGCAACAGAAAGGAGAGAAGACAAAATATGAGGCAAACGATTCAAAATCTTTACTTTTCATATTTTTATTTTAAATTACAAAGGGTGCTGCATACACTGATGATTCTGTGTCTGACTACAGTGCTGACAGGTTAGAGGGTGACAGAAAACAAAGCAACCTGTGCATGGCCTTCTCCTGAAAAGAAAACTGCATGACTATTTACCAACGTTGAGTCATTTTTAAACAGCTCATGCGTGAACAACATACAATTCTTTCTAGACAAGAGACAAGACTGAATCCAATAAAGTGTCACAGCTCCAGATGGGGGTGAGGGAGTAAACAAAACTACGGAGTATTTATGATCATATCACAGACAGGATCCTAAGCACAACTATTTGAAGAGGCTGCCAAACCACAGGAACAAACACTCTGTATTCTTGTCCTTCTGTGTTGGCAGCTCCGGAGTCACTGAACCACAAACGCTACGCTGAAGGATAGCCTCTAGGGCGAGAAGACAACAGCAGGCAGTGAAGCACAGTAAGACGTGGTGGAAAGGCCAATACAGTACACATACAGTTTTGTTATTTAGTTTGAAAAAAACAAAGGGCAAGACACAGAATCAGTCCCACTCCTGGCACCCGGAACTGAGTCAACTACACCAGATGTTTATATTGTTATGGAAGAGGCAAGCCCTGTTCCCACTTGGCACGCGGAGATATAAACCTGGGTGCTCTTCACTAGCCACTGAGTCTTCAACTCCAAAATACTATCTGGAAGTAGCAGTGAGGTTCTGTTACCTTTACCTCCTCTAAAAGTCTCTTCAAAGCAAAATGGCAATTTGGCATAGTGCAGTTCCTAGGTGTCCTTTCTATTTCAGTTTACTAAGCAGGGGACTATGCTTCAACACATAATCCCACTTGCCTATGGAAGTGTGTATGTAACTCTCAGTAGTACATTTGCATCACATTCCCCCAACATGCTTATTCCTTAGAACGAAACTACAGCTGACATTCAGTGTTACATCCCACTGTGTTTGAAATGTTAAAAAAAGACAAAAACAAAAACCATGAAGTCATCTTCTCATAATGCCCTTATTAAGATGACAAAGATCACGAAAGAATCCACAAGTATTACAGCACTGTGTGAGACTCATTTGTCACGATCCAGGGAAGAACAAGACTGCAGTTCTGTGCAAAGTTGTGCAAGTGGTTGCAGTTCCATGGGAAATGGCATTCCATAAAAGACTCCACTAGAAACATAGTTGAGACCTTTTCCATTAACACTGAAATTCAATGCATTCTCAAAATTCAAGTTTCAAGATTTGGAGAGATGCTAACATTCTGTCACATAATTAATTAGAAAGTAGTTGAACAGAATTTTAGGAAGACTATACAAAGAAAAGGAACATGAGTTTTGTTAATTCTTGCTGAAGGCAACTTGAATTCATGTCTTAGGAAATTAATTAAATCTTAGCAGCTAAAGTATTATTTAAATGTGTGGAATAAAGAAGAGCACGCCCATTCTTGACATTTTGGTGAGTAAACTAACAGCTTTATTAATGAAGGCAAACATCAGATAATTGTAGGAATATTATATATAAAAGAAAATTCATACCAATAGCATTGTATTTCAAAAGTACTGTACTTCTGTTTCTTTTAAAGAGACTTGTCATCTGTTGTAAAAAAACAAACAAAATGGGTACTCTTCTCCTAAAAAGTTCTGGAAAACAAAACAGTCACATTCAAGCAGATGAAATGAACGCACCTTTCTATAATGTAGACTCTTGCTAAGAAGCAAATGAAGTCAAGCATCAGAGAGACGCATGACAACTTCACAAAAGCCAGAGAAGGGATGTATAGCAAGATTACTCAAAGATCATTCAAAAGTGGTCTCTCATACAAGTATAAAATAACTACAAAGAGAGGGAACTATGGAACCACACCCATCTGAAATCCTTCATGATGCTTCTGGAATAGTTCTGATTCTCTTACAAAAAGGACAAAGTTAAGGTTTGGGAAGAGGAGGGAATGAAGATGTTTCATTTAAGTGTACAAGTAAGGCACAAGATCAAGCCACACCCAAATCTCTCATGAAGGACATGGAAAGGACAAGAACCCATACATGGTACAGCACAGCAAGCAACCACACTGACGGAAAAACTCACACACGACCTTAACAGGAGCAGCCGGGCAGCGTGCTCTCATGTGGACACAGACTAGAGAATCCAGTGTATCTGAAACCAGGAAGCAGAAGGTTCACTGTTACTTTTTACTGTAGTAGTACTAGAATCAGTTTATGGTTGCTTTTGGAACAATGGGTTTGTTTATCCGAGGAGAATTCACAATGCCGTCACTTAAGGGAAGGTTCTGGACTTCATGAGCTATCATCTGTTTACCATGTATGAACGCAGAAAACCTTTAGACAGTTCTCACTCTAATGATTTCCACCCAAAAATACATGCCACCATTTAAAAAAAAAACAGAACATGTACAACTTCTGGGGTTTTTACGTACTCGTGAGAACTGTCTGTGATACACTAGGTGTAGGTATTTTAACAACAATAAAGGAAGCAGATCATTACTGGCATTAAAAGTACAACCATTTCTAGACGGTTTTAAATGCCACAGAGTCCCCTGGTTAAAATGTAAAGCTGCACAGCTTGCCTATGTCATCTTAAACAGCAAGAGGATTTAACTTGCACTCTACATTTTACTGCCAGGTTTTTATTTAGATCAAGTATCGCTGCAGCGTTCTGACCAGCCCAGGTTTAGCAGCAAATGGCAGGAATCATATAAAATGCAATTTTATAACAAAGTGCTTTTCTAAGATATACATACATATATAAATAGGTACAAAATAAAGTGTCAACATTAAAAAGCTCAACTATTTAAAGGCTTTCAACTATTTAACTTAAGTAGTACATATAAAACACTGAAATGCACGGGTATGGAATCTACTAAACAGATTCGAAGTCTTTTGAAATGCAAGACCAAAAAATCAAATTCTGGTTTGCAGACAAGAAAAGGGTATCAAAAAACCAGAATTCCTAACAGGGCAGCTATAAATGGGGAATTTTATAAACTTTACCAACTGAATCGCTACCATGAAGCGATGCTCACTTGACTACAAAACTGCCATATTCTGGAACACTAACAATTTATCAGATATATACTGCCAAGCCTTCATATACTTCCATTTGTGAACCTACGCTTTCTTTCTCCCAGCTAAGGTAAACACCTGCATTCTACTAAGCATGAGATGTGAGCTCACTGTCTGTTGGGGTGAGCGCACTAACAAGTACATTTCCACCAAACACATAGGAGCCTTGTCACAGTATAGCTAACATGTCAAGACAGTTCTTCGTTTATGTTTCAGGATGCCAAAGAGGCAAGTAAGACACATTTTTGGATTGTTACTGTGTTCTAGAATTGAACCTTCATGTGCTATAGCTTACAAAAGGGGAGGAGGCAGAGAAAGGAAAAGAAACTACTGTGAGGCCCAAGGACAACTAGTTTAGTTCTACCAATGGGTAATGGAGAAACAGCAACTGTCTGAAATTTCAGGTTTTTCTTCTAGATATGCTTGTTTTTACTTTTTAAGCTACCAGTTTTCATAGTTCAAAATACAAGATTTGAGATAAAACCATCAAGAAAGACAGATGGCAGGACCTGTGGGAGGTTACAGCGCTGCCGTGACATAGGAGTTTCTCACCAAGAGGTAAAGCTTGAGCACAGTTAATACAGCCGCTTACATGAGCAAAGAAGAGCACCTAAAAACTAAAGTGTCCATGTTTCTCAATTCTAGAAACTACAGAAAATAAGTCACATGTAAGTTTGAAGAAAATACCTGTACAAAAATATAAAAATTTATAAATTTGTTTTAAGCTTGTGTTGATCTTTGAAAATATTACATGCACAATAATACATCAATTGGAAAAGTGGCAACTAAAGTATTAGATATTTTTAGCTTTTTTCTTTTTTATATATATATAATACAATAAAAATAATCTGTATTTTGGTTGTTTGGTGGAAGTATACTACAATAAGCTAAATAAACTTTAATTTTCAAAGTCAAAAACTATTTTATCAATAGCTTACTAATATGAAATATATTAAAATTTCCTACAGTAAGTGCAGAAATAAAAGACACCTAAATGGCCACCAACTTATCTACTATGGAAGCAAACTAGAGGAACAGCAAAAATAATATTTGTATGTATGGATGCTCCTTCTGTAGATAATTGGACCCAAACAGAAATAAAATTCACAGTTGAGTAAGATCCCTAACCCTGACCTTTTAATTTTTTTCTCTTTTTTTTCATACATTCATACAGTATCATGTAAGCTGTGCAAAACTTTACTTAGACTGGCAGTCTGCCATACCAGTTGCATTTGTCTTTGGTAGAAAAAATAAAACAATCGCAATAATGTGCAAGTATTTTCTTCCGGTCAAGTACCGAAATAGGAGTTTTCTAGAGCCATCTTTGTTGTTTGTTTTTTGTTTCTTTTTTTTATATACAATACACAGACTCTGTGGCATATATCTACATTTCAACATAGTCCTATATACATTCAAAAAATTTGAAAAAGAGTTGGAACAAAAAGACATTTAAACCCCATAATTTTCTCATCTATATATCTTGTTTTTTCCTCATTAGGGTTTTCATCATACAAAATATTACCAGTTTTAGAGTTTCCCCAAAATACAAGGCACAAAGAATATGCTTTTTCTTTCTTGCACAGACAATTATATATATTTTTATATTTATATATATCATATTGAGCTCTAAAAATAAAACATCTAAACATGGTACACACATGAGTGCTAGGTGCACCACATACAAGTGAGATTAATGGCTGTGAAAAATTAGAACAAAAAAGCAGTCATTCTAAAAACAATCTAAATGGATTTGGAAAAAATGCTTCCTCGGTATTTCTGTGTGGTTCAGAGCATAAACCCGCCTCAATACTTAGCATTATATTAATATATTCACTCCTCCAAAATGCTTTGCTTGAACAGATGTTTACAATCTGTACTTCACATTTACTTAACGTGAGCTTCCTTTCTAATGCCAGCAGCAGGGTCACTGGTTTATGCTCTGAATATGCAATAATCAAGTATTTTGGATCATGCGTCACTTATGCTAGAAGTTCTTAAAACAATGTAACCTAATTATAAATGTTTACATAATGCTAATTGACATGCAAAACAGAATGCAAATTTACAATGGATAACGTGACAAAAACAGACATTTCTGACCAGTGGTCCAATGAGGCTGATTACACTTTTGATGCTGGTATTCTTAGTCCTACAAGGCCTCCAGTGGGGTTGCCTTCAGCAGTCTTCCCTAACACTTGGTTAACAAATTCTGAGGTTTGCCCAGCGACTGGGAGACCTGAAGAGAATAAAAGGTACACTTTAAAATACAAATATGGAGAGGACATAAAGAGCAGGGAAGAAATATGAAACACTGATACTGGGCTCCACTTTTTGCTGATACAGCCCAGAAAACCATCCTTCATGGCAGACTACGTCTCCTAAGGAGACCCACACCAAGAGTCATGAAGCATTTTAAAGTGGTAGATGACACGCAGCAATACCCAAAGGAAGCCAAGGCCCACTGGCAGGCACTGTTTCCTAAATCTATGAGTTTGCTTCCTTTGTCCTTCAACTGTTTGGACCTCATTTGTGTTCTGTTGTGGATACACACAACTACAACCTTAAGTACAAAAGAAATGCCTAATAATTTCTAAAATTACTTGTATAATTTAAATCCCCTTTTCTTTATTTTAAATAAAAGTAAATGAATAAGAAAAGGTAGAATACTAGAGGTAGAGAAATTAGGAACAGCACAACTATGCTGACTTCCTCATCCTATTCATCTTAGATAGCCAGAAATATTTAATGTTAATACTTAAACATTTTTAAGTATTAAGGGAAATGAAACTAGGAATGGTGGCACATGCTGGTAATCCCAGAACTCAAGTGGTTAAGGCAGGAAGATCATGAGTTTGAGGCTAGCCTGGGCTACATAGTGAGCCCTTGTCTGATGGTGAAATGGAGGTGTGGTAACCCACACAAGTAAAAGAAAACAGAGTAGAAATAGAAAACACTGATTTCATCACTGATTACAATACATACAACAAGTTGTAAAGATACCAATGCCACCTCAACTATTCCGTCAAGCTCAGGATGACCACTAATAGGACAAACTCACACCATGCTCTTGACTAATGGAATGAGATAGATATGTAAATTCTTGCCAAAAATTTAACTCTTGGGCTCAGACAGTGAATCACTTACTGTACAACCATGAGGACCTGAGTTAGATTGCAACCATGTAAAAAGTTGAGTGGGCTTGGTGGCATGTGCTTATATATTCCAGAGCTGCAGAGTGGAGACAGGGGGATCCCTGTAGCTTGCTAGCCACCCAGCTTAGCCTAATTCGTGAAACCAGACCCCAGTGAGAAAAAAACAAGGTGGATGACTCCTAAGGAAAGATATCTGAGGTTGACCTTTGGCTTCCACACAGGCCCCCACAACATATGCATGTGCACTTGCATATATATACACCTAAACACACACACACACAAATACACACACACACAAATTCACACACACAAATTTCACTTCACCTTATAAGAAGAAACAGATAAATCTAAATGTTGGGACACTTAAGAGAACCAATTACTTAGAATTTTCACTTAAAAAGAAAAAGAACTGAGAAATTAATAGAGACAAAAGGAGAGTAATTAAATCCAATAATACATTCCCAAACAGAATACACACACACACGATGTGAAGGGCATAACTAAGCAGGCAGAAGCATGTAAGCTTAGGTACCATATTGGAGATCACAGCAGTGCTCATACATCTAGATATACTGCTGGTACTGTGGCTAATAAGACATACTTGCTGGATGTAGTGGCACACACGTTTAATCTCAGCGCCTATCAATCAGAGGCCAGCCTGGTCTACATAACAAGTTCCAGGACAGTCAAGGCTACATGAAAAGAAAGACCTGTCTCAAAAACAAAGCAAAACAAAACTCCTTGTTTTTTAAAAAGAGATGCATGCTGAAACAGAAATAAAGAATCATGATACTTACAAGTTAGCTCCAAATATTCCCCCAAATACACATGTACACAGGAGCAGAAATAAAACAAATAGAGTAAAATATCAGCTATTGGTAGAATGAGGTCAGTAAAATACAGGCATACACTATACTATTTCTTGCTACTCTTCTACTGTAGGATTCAAATCCTAAATGCAAATGAAGACCTAGTAGTACTAACTCCTATTCAAAAATCCAACATTCAAAAACAACACAGGAGGTGAAACTCAAAACACATTATGAGAGCCTTTCTTAGTTTTATTCAGAATATACACAGACCCACAGGCAAAGAGAAAGACAACATAAAAAGGGGATGGTGACCTGAATAGATGCCTACAAAATATCAAATTGTAATAATATATTTGGCAGTTAAGAAAATCTCAACAAATAATAATACTAACAATAAACCAGAAGATCTAGTAAAACCAAAGTATTTCCTATCTCTGGGGGAATTTTATTTTACTCTATTTTGAGACAGGGTCTTATGTAGCACAGGCTGCCCTGAACTCTCAATGTAGCTAAGGATAACCTTGAACTTCTGATCATCTTGCCTCCACCTTTCTCTCTATGATGCAGCTTCCAGGAGGTAAACACCACGATGGGGTGGGATTCTGTGATGGTAACAGTTGCTCAGAAGTAACCAATGTTCCTGCAAGCAACCCCTAACTCGTTCTCTCTAAGACAGATAAACTTATTGGTTCACCAAGATGGATGTGTGCAGAATCATTACTTTGTTCTGTTGTTGGTGCCCTTCTAACATAAACAGATGTTAGTTCACATCTCTCCAGGGAAAATGCACACAATATATAACCAATTGATTTAAGAAATAATGAACAGCACAACACACACACACACCTACATATGTGCACATGAACAAAAAGGGAGTAGCTACAAAGAAACCCCAAATGCATCTAACCTGATAGAGACTCTGGGATGAATTTTCCCTGTGTTTGGCCAGGATGGTTTTGAACACATGAACTCAAGTAATTGTGACTTCCACATTTGTGGTAGCAGAGATTTATTTCCAATTCTCCACATAAAACAACAAGTAGGCAGGCATGGCGCATACCTGAAATTTCAGCCCTCCATGACTACATAGCAAGATCCTGTCTCAAAAAACTAAATCAAACTCCACAAAAGTCTAGCCCCTGGAAAGCTGAGCTGCTCAGGTTGAGAAAAGAGGATCACTTCGGCTCAGGAGTTAGAGGCCACTGGTGGAGATACCTCTGTCAACTTTCTTGTCTCTTTTTAAAAAAAAAAAAAAAAAAGATTTATTTATTATGTATACGACATTCTGCCTCTATGTATGCCCGCACGCCAGAAGAGGGCGCCAGATCTCATTACAGATGGTTGTGAGCCACCATGTGGTTGCTGGGAATTGAACTCAGGACCTCCGGAAGAGCAGCCAGTGCTCTTAACCACTGAGCCATCTCTCCAGCCCCAGAGAAGAGGTCTCCTTATGAAGTTCTAGTTGACTCAAAATTCCTGAGACCAGTTATTTCTTAAAACCTTAAGAAATAAGTAAACAAGTAAAAAGGGATCTCCATGAGATCTGGACTCTTCTGTATTACAAACATTCAAGAGGGTGTGAACAAACTACCCAGATCTGTAAGACCCACATGGTGTCAGCATCAACAGTTTACGTGGGACACAAACCAAAAGGAACCAATAGACTTAGAGAACAAAAATTCTGAAGTAGTTAGCAGGTAATTACATGGAAAGAACAGGAGGTCAACAAGATCTGTAGGTGAAGCCATGGGGATTTTTATTCAACCAAGCAGTAAGCACTGAATAAAAGAAAGATGCAAGGAAAAATTTTTAAAACTCTGAAAGGTAGCTGATAGTAGCAGGAAGCACTGGTACTACAAGAACTGGAAATGAAACTGACAAGAAATGGAGGAAGTGTATGAAAGGACAAGGTGGACCAAACAAAACAGCACAAGGAACTGTAGAAAGCAAGCTGCTATGAACTAAGAAGGGAGGCCTCCATGAAGTCAGAAAAGCTAGTCTGAACCAAGTCAAATGGACACTGAAAAGTTGTTGCCTGTACACAATAAAATTTATCCAGTTATAAAGAAAACTGAAATCATGATAACCATAGGAAAACGAATCTGTTAAACATTGTGTTAAACAAGGTAATTCAGAAAGCCAAAGTCTCATGATCTAATGTTAATCCTAGTTTTTATGTCTATATGGATGTATGGGAGTGGAAGTGAGTGGAGGTTCAGGCTATGAACTGGAGAGAAGGAAAAGAAGGGTTCAGGATGTGAGGGAGGACAACAGGACACAAATAACATGAAAATGGAAAAGTAACCATGAGCAGTAAATAAAAGGGGAATGGGAAAGAAGAGGGGAGAAGAATCAAAAAGAACAAATTTGTTAGAAAATGCCCCTTAGCACTGCTTTCAAAGGAGGAGAACATAAGGGAATGGGATGTTCAAGAATGGGGAAGGACAGAGAGGGAGAGCAAGGAAAAAGATATCTTGACTGAGGGAGCCATCAAAGGGCTAGTGTGAAACACGGCACTAGGGAAATTCCCAGGAATCCACAATGATGATCCCAGCTAAGACTCTAAGCAACAGTGGAGAGGACATCTAAACTGGCCTTGCCCTGTAATCAAATTGATAACTACCGTAACTGTCATCATAGCTCCTTCAACCAGCAACTGATGGAAGCAGATACAGATATCCACAGTGAAGCACTGGGCTGAGGTACCAGAGACCAGTACAAGAGAGGGAGGAGCGATAATATGTGCAACAGGGTCAAGACCATGATGGTGATAGGCACAGAAACAGTTGACCTAAGCTAGTAAGAGCTCACTGACTCTGGACTCTGGACTGATAGCAGGGGAACCTGCATAGGACCAAACTAGGCCCACTGAATGTGGAGGACCGTTGTGAGGCTTGAGAAGTCTGTGGGGCCACTGTCAGTGGGACCAGGATTTATCTCTAGTGCTTGAACTGGCATCTTGGAGTACATTCTCTTTGGAGGGATAGCTTGCTCAGCCTAGATATATGGGGAGAGGGCCTTGGTCTTGCCTCAAAGTGAAGTGTCAGACTTAGTTGACTCCCCACAGGAAGCCTTACCCGTTCTAAGGAATGGATGGGGGAAGGGGAGATAAGAGTGGAGTGGGAGAAGGGGAGGGAATGGAAACAGGAATAGCTATGTAAAATGAGAAAAGATTGTATTAAAAAATTCTTAATAAAAAATACCCATACACATAAAAATAAAATAGAAAGCAAATTGAAAAAAAATGGCCTAACAAAACCTAGTATGTTTTTTGTGCTAATTAATTTTTTAAATAAATTTTCAGGAAAAAAAAGCAACAGAATAGTATCAAGAATAGAATGCCATTATCTCAGGACAGTAGGCACCAAGATTAGTGTATAAGCGCTAGAGAGATGGCTCAGCAGTTAAGCATACTGACTGCTCTTCTGTAAGACCCCAATTTAGGTCCTAGGACCACAAGGCAGTTTACTCCATTTGTAACCCCAATTCCAGGGGGCCCTCTTCTGACTTCCGAAGGCAACAGGTACACATGTGGTAAACAGATATACATACAGGTAAAACACTCATACACATAAACAAATCTTTAAAAAAGATTAGTATATGAAAGAAAACAACAACAGAGAAAAAGATTGGAATGCCACCCCCATCACCACTCCCCCATGGGCTACATGTGAGGAACAGAACATGTGAGAGAAAAAACTCATGTCATGCAAATGTGGTACACAGTGGGCACTACATAAATGACCTATAGAAGGCTACATCTATAAAATCAATAAAAAGAAAAAAAGAAAGGCTACCTCTATCCTCACAAAGTGACTTAAACTTTTCTTCTGTCCACATCTCTATTCTGGACCTAAGAACCTAGCAAGACTAGCAGGTACCTAAAATACCATGAAAGAGTTGTTTTAAGAAAGGAGGAAGCAGGGTGGTGGTGGCACACGCCTTTAATCCCAGCACTTGGGAGACAGAGGCAGGCAGATCTCTGTGAGTTTGAGGCCAACTGGTCTACAAAGCGAGTTCTAGGACAGCCAGGGCTACACAGAGAAACCCTGTCTCAGAGAGAGAGAGACAGAGAGAAGGAAGGAAGGAAGGAAGGAAGGAAGGAAGGAAGGAAGGAAGGAAGGAAGGAAGGAAGGAAGGAAGGCAAATAAGATGATATCTACAAACAATGAAAGGCATACCTAAAGACTGGATCATGAATGTCATAACCTAGCCCACTGTTATTTCAAAATAAACTAAACAATAGTGAAGAAAATGCCATAAGACATGAAAGAGGAAGAGGAAGAAGGCTCAGTGTATATAAAGGTACTTGCCACCAAGCTGATAACCTGAGTTCCATCTATGGAACCCACATGATGTAAGTCCTCTGACCTCCATATTCATGTCAAAGTATGGGATACATCCACACATCCACAAATAGATAAAAACAACAACAAAAGAAGACATAAGAAGGGAGGATTGCCTGAGTTTGAGGTCAGTTTGAACTACATAGAAAAACCATCAAAAAGTGGAAGGGAGATGGTAAGATGGTTCAGAGTTGGTAAAGGTGTTTGCTGCCAAGCCTGATAACTTGAGTTTGAGCCCTGGGACCCACATGGTAGGAGAGAGCCACTCCTCCAAGTTGTCCTCTGACCTGATAAACACAGAAAATAAAAGGAAAATTCCTTAAGCTAACAAACAAACAAACAAATAAAAGCAACAAGAAAAGGCAAGGCTATGGCTCAGGGGTAGTAGTATTGTTGAGTGTATTTGAGACCCTGACTTCCATGCCCCCACACAACATGACACAAGAGCACTAAGAGAAAGTGAAAATGAAAAAAAAATAGAAATGAGGAGACAAAAGTGGTTCAAGAAGAAGTAACAAAGAGCAGAGATGAGCAAGGCAGATCTGACATACAGGTGCTCAGGTGACCTCAGGAGAAGCAGGAGAAGCCCAGTAACACAGAAACCTCAAAGCACACTAAGAGAAACAGGGGAGCAGGAATCTTATGTATCTAAGCAAGGGTAACAAACAACCCACCAAGAAACACTAATTCAGGGATCAGTTCTTTAACAAAAACACTTTATGCCAGAAGAGAAGAAGAAACACCCTCAGGATATTCAAGGAAAGAAAATATGTGCCAAGCACTTTGTAACAGGTCAAACTGTCTGTCTAGTATAAGGGAACACATACTTAATGGATATGCAAAAGCTTTTAAATAAAAAACCAAAAAGGTAAAAAGTAATTTTACGATATTAAGTTCTCCCTCAAACTAACACATGAAAACTGGGATGCTTTTAAAGAATACTGGAAGTTCATTTAAAGAATACATAAAATCAGCTGGGGCAGTGGTGGCGCACACCTTTAATCCCAGCACTTGGGAGGCAGAGGCAGGCGAATCTCTGTGAGTTTGAGGCCAACCTGGTCTAAAAGAGCTAGTTCCAGGTCAGGTTCCAAAGCTACAGAAAAACCCTGTCTCGAAAAAACAAAAACAAAAACAAACAAACAAAAAAGATAGCTGCCATAAAATCGTCCATCTACTTAGGTCAAGCAAACTGCCTTACTGCTTTCTGTGTGCAATTTCACAGGCAAACAGTGACTGTCTAGGAAAGTACTTGTTTTTGGACCTGTTTTTCATCTGAGACTGTTTTTGATTATACTCAAGATGAACACTAGCCTTTTACTGTGACAAGTGTGGGGCTTTCTGGAACAGCAATAAGCTGTGATGGTGATTCACTCTTACCACATCTGAGCTCCTGGCCCTACAGTATCTCATATATCCTAGCCATTCCTCCCACAAGCCACCAACCAGCCTGGCCTCTCTAGTCCTCTCCACAGTGCACAACCTGGTCAGGGATGAGAATCCAGAGGCGCAAGTTTGTTAGGCTCTTGTAAAAATACTGACAGTGATAAATACCGGGGTGGGGGTGGGGTGGTGATGAAGCAGGAATGAAGTAGGGAGAGCACTGAGAACATGAGTTTCCTTAAAATGAAAGAACTTTTTGACTCTGGCACCACATAGCACAAGCTGTTGTTATCTAATAATGTTCTCCTTACCGAGTGTGTCCTTAATGAGGATTTCAAGTTTCTGCCCCATGCTGGGTCCTCTCTCTTCTCTTGGGTTCTGAACTCGGTTTACAATGTCTTGTTTGATGGAGTTGATTACAAACAATAAATTGTCTAGAAGACAGAAGCAAACACTTAGAATATGTCACTAACAAGGGGGAGTTTGCTTTTAATTATGTAACGAACTATATTCGATAAAAAGGAAGGACTATGCACACAGCTCAGGGGTTGAACACTCACCTCACTAGCATGCACAAAACCCTGGGTTGGATTTTTAACTATGTATGAAAAAAATAAGAAAAAAAAACCCAACAAAATAACCCAGAATATGAGGTGTGTCAAAAATATGAATTCTGTTGGATATGATGGTGCAAATCTTTAACTCAATACTCAGAAAAGAGAAGCAGAGGTAAGTGTGTGGCTAGCCTGGTCTATAACAGCAAATTCTAGGCTAGCTAAGCCTACAAGTTGAGATACTCAACAAAGGCAAAATAAAAAAAAATAAAAAAAGAAAGAACGAGTGAGTGAAAGAAAAGAAAACGGAGTCGTAAATTCTCATGCAATTCCTAAGATCTAAGAAATTCCAGGAATCTGTATTTTAATAGATATGGAGGGATTTCAATGTGTAACCAATGTGAACAACACAGACCTACAAAATCCACACAACTGAAGTGAAGGGAAATAGTAAAAATCAATAGGCCACACTGGCTAACCTAGAAAAACAACTATAACAAGGAAAACTGGACCATGAATTAGCATATGTTAACAGTAGTGTGTCATTTGTCTAAGGAACCACAGATCCAGACAGTCACTCTTGAAGTCAAGAATGAACTGAAAGTGGGCATGTGGCTTTCTAAATAAATAAATGCAAATGAGGATGGTGGTGGCACACACCTTTAATCCTAGCACTTGGGAGGCAGAGGCAGGTAGATCTCTGTGAGTTCCAGGCCAGCTTGGTTTACACAGTGAGTTCCAGGACAACTGTGGCTGTGTCTCAAACCCTCTCCTCTCACAAAAGAACAACAAAAGAGGAGAGCCAAATAGTATGCAGAGCTCAAGAAGGAGAATATGCAAACCAAGGAGAAAGAGCGAAGCTGAAGACTGGGGCTTACCGTATTCAGTGTTGAGGCCCCACAACTTCACTTTATTAGCTTCATATTGGGCTTTCTTCTTTAGTCTACAAGCTCTGTGAAAGGAAGAGCTACTATTAGTTTATTTTTCATTTTAAGAGATGTCAGAATATATTTCCATAAATAAGAGAAAAGATTAAAAAAAAAGAATACAGTAGCAAAAGGATTTGCTACTATTAAACACCTTTCTTTGAAATTTCCTTCTTTTTCTTCTTGTGAGTGTATGTGTGTATGGGTGTTAGAGAGTGTGCATGAGTGTGTGGATGTGTGTGTGCATGCATGTTAGAGAGCAATAGAGTGTATGTGAAGGTGTGCATGTATGGAGGTCAGAGGACAGGTTTTAGAAGTTGGTTCTCTTCTTCTACTGTAGGATCTGGGGATCACACCTGCTTCATGAGGCTTGTTTCAGAGGCCACCTCTCTGGCACCCGTAAGGCGTTTTTTAAAAATTTATTTTTATTTACATGTATGTCAATATTGAGTAAAAAGCCTTATGTATGTAGGTGCCTGCAAAGGCCAGAAGAAGTCATTGGATCCTTGTAGAGCTGGAGTTATAGGCAGTTTTGAGCACCATGTGGGTGCTGGGAACAGAATTTAGGTTCCCTGGAAGAGCAAATATTCTTATCCTCTGAGTCATTTCTCCGGTCCCTAACTGTTTCTAATAGTAACTCTAAGTCACTTGTTTACTGATATCTATCAAAGAACTGAATTATAAAGCACACATCACCATTTATCCAAATCAACATTTAAAAATTAAGCACACATTCAGAAACTAGAGATGCTATGTAGCTACTTATTAAAGTGACTTTAAAAAAAAATAAGCAAATAACAACAGACAACACTCCAACTGTTGTAGAAGATCTGAAGAAAGTAAAGCCCCGTCTGTCTTGATAGATGTAAAACACTTCTCAGCTACTCTGGAAGGCAGCATGGTTGAGAGTTTTTTTTTACAAAGATAAACCATATACTATAGACCTGGGCATTTATCCAAAAGGAATGTAACGCATACCCAGACAAACACCTGTAAGTCAATGTTTACAGTAGCTTTATTCAAACATGCCAAAAACTGGAAGGAACTCAAAGGTCCTTCACAGCAGGTAAGCAGATAAACTGTGTAATATTCCTATAAAGACTGACTATACAGTAATAAAAGAAACCAGTAGCCCACCATTTGAGACACCATGGATGGGTCTCAAATGTATCACGTTAAGCTAAAGACAGACAGACTCAGACTACTATAGTACTTTATCCATGTGGTATTCTGGAAAAGGACAGATCACTATGATACTGTTAATTTAAAAAGAAGAGGAAGAGGAAGAAGAAGAAGAAAAATCAACAGGGTCTTGAGAGATGGCTCAGCAGTTCAGAGCACTGGCTGTTCTTCCAGAGATCCCTGGGTTCAATTCCCAGTACCCATGCAGTGTCACACAACCATCTGTGGATCCAACACTCTCTTCGGGCTTCTGTGGACACCAGGCCTACAAGTGGTATATGGACATACATGCAGGCAAAACACCCATACACATAAAATAAAATAGATCAATGGTTGTGAGAGGCCTAGGGTGAGGAATTTGTTTTTATCATTTTGTAAGGTGATAAAAATGTTAATGTATCTCATCTTGACCATGTTGGTGGTTATATAGTTATTATGTTCCTCAAGCTCATAATATCATACCTAAAATGGATGAATTTTACTGTTAACTATCTTCAATCAACCTCATTTACCAAAAGAACAAACCTGAGTTTTAAGGCTTTTAAGTTATACTATAATACAATGCACTGACTCTGTCTGCCTCATCCCCAATACTTTTTCCTAAGCGCATAAATGCCATCTTCACTTAAAACATCAACTCAACAAACCTTGCTATAGTAGCTATTTAGCAAATAATTTCTGAAAGTCACCTGTTCTACAAAATCTCAAGGTCTAATCTTACCCCCTAGAGACTACTCACATGGGTGAACATCATTAGAATTTACCTGGAAGCCAGTTTATTTTTTTCCTTCCTTGACCTTGGCCGGGCTGTTAAGGGAAGCTCACTGACTGGAGTCAGGTCACTAATCACCTTATTCAGCTTTCGTAGTTCATTACCAATCTGGAGTAGTTTTTTGGGGTTTGGAGTCAGGTCTTCCACATCAGTTCTCCGTGACTTCTTAACTGCATATTTCCCTAGAGGTCATTTGAAGGGAGTTTAAGTTAGATCCATTTTAGTGAACAAGACATGCAATTTCTATAGTCACCGCCAGTCACTTTTCATTTTAGATGCCCTGGCACATTTCAGGAGACACAGAATGTTTACCTTCCTAACTTAGAAGGGCTAGCCTCTCCCTGTCTAGTACCGCTGCTAGAGAAATGGAAGTACCCTAGGGATACATCTCAGTGAGTGGATGCACGAAGCCCTGGACTAAACACCGTATCAGTGCTGCTCTCCTCTAGGTTTGAGCCCCAGTGTAACAGAGCCCTAACTCTTTGCATAGAAGGACTAAGTATCTGACGTCTCAGACTGGAAAAGGAGTTCAACTGTACACAAAAATCCAGGTAAGTTTACCTAAACCAAGATTCTAAGAATAAGCAAGCTGTCAGACAAAAGAGGGTTCACCTTGTTTTAAAAGCTCTTCTTCAGCTTCCTCCTTCACTTCCTTCTCTCCTCCACATCTCCTAAATGTCCAAACCAATGAACCCCAGGGCCTCATACATACTAGGTAAGCATGACCACTGAGTCAAACCCCAGTCCCAGTTCATTCCTCTCAAGTATTACCATATGCCCAACAGCTTTCCTAAGACTCATCACAAGCTACCTGGAATTATTGACTGGACTTTATTTTTTTATTTCTGTTTTTTTTTAAAGTCTGAATATAAAAATTCACTGAAAGGTAGTATAGCTCTGGGACTAGAAAAACAAGGCCCCAGTATCAGAGAGACTGGGGGTCAATTCTTGTCTTCCAAAATGCTCAGCCAGTAGTTTGTGGCATGAGTGTGCACTCTTTACTGATCTCACTCATACCTTCTGTCTTTTTGGCAGACTATCTGGAGCTACTGTAAAAACAACAGAAGAAATTCTATTTAATCACAGCTTTCTGGATTCATAATTCCAGTTCTGATCTACTGTACTAGGTAGTTTAGTGTGTCAACTTGACAGAAGCTAGAGTCATTAGAGAAGAAGGAGCCTCGGTTGAGGAAGTGCCTCCATGAGATCCAGCTGTAAGGCATTTACTTAGTTAGTGATCAGTGGAGGAGGGCCCAGCCCATTGTGGGTGGGGTCATCCCTGAGCTGGTGTTCCTGGGTTCTGTAAGAAAGAGGTTGAGTAAACCATACAGAGCAAGTAGGCAGCACTCCTCCATGGCCTCGGCATCAGCTCCTACCTCCAGAACCCTACCCTGTTTGAGTTCCTGTCCTGATTTCCTTCAGTGATGAATAGCAATGCTAAAATGCAACCTTTCCTCCACAACTTGCCTTTTGGTCATGGTGTTTCCTCACAGCAATAGAAACCCTAACTAAGACATCTACTGAAACCATTAACTTCTCCTGATTTCTATAAATTCCCCTTCTCCACTTTTTCCCCCTTTTCTTTTTTTCCCATCACTTTTAAAGTTCAATTTCCCCATTAAATTAAGTCTGCAGTAGAAAAAAATGGAAGAGAGTGATGAGGAAGTTCTTCTGCTTTCTCCCTAGTGTGTTGCTTGTTTTTGGACAGATCAAGAAGCAGCAGTCTCTTGGCCATTTCTTAGAGTACATGGAAGAAAAAGGGACCAGAAATGATGACTCTCCACCCTGATTGAAGCTTTGTGTAAGAAGGAGCAATTGTGACTAAAAAGATCTTGTAGATGCCCTCTCTAGCTGGCTGTGAAGGGCTGAGAACCCAAGCACACTAAGCATTACGGTACATTATCTCTGTTTACAGTGACACCAGACAGGTATGGTGGCATGTACCTATAGTCCTACAATCTGGAAGAAAGAGGCAAAGGGATTCAAAGCTCAAGGCCACACTGGGTTACAGAGTTAGAGGTCAGTCTAGGTTACATACCAAGACCCCATCTCAAAGGCTCAAAATGAAAAATACCTCCACCCCCTAAAAAAGAGAAATGGGCACTAAATATTTCTGACCCCCTCTTACCATGATGTAAACCATTTCTCTGGTACATATTACTTGGCAAGGTGTCTCGGTTCCACTCAGATGGCCTCAGAATCCTCTCTTGTTGTGATGGTGTAAGTTGTTCACTGTATTCCCAGAAGTATCTTCTTTTCCCTCTCTTCCGAGAAGATGCGGAGGAAGCCATCTCCTTCAAGTCCTCTACAGAATCGTTTTCATAGCCTAAAAAAAAAGAAATGATCCCACAACATCAAGCTCCATACATTAAAGATCCTTCTATTGGTAACTTGAGGCATTGTCTTTCATCTGAAGCATAACTAACATGTTAAAAACACTAAATCAAGTTTGTACAGTCCAGTATGTAAATCTCAAACTCATAAATACCCAGAAATTAATAAACATTAATATAACATATATTAATAAACTACACAGCTCTCTGACATGCACTTCCATTTGGTTTTGGAATTTAGCATGAGATACTGCAGTATCAGAAGACTCAAAGTGCCTTTATACTAAGAAGCTCATAAAAGATGGCACCAGGCACCACAACAAAAACATAACTTTGCTGATGTCTGGCTTTTTAAAAATCAAGTATGCTGGACGTCTCTCTAACTCTGTTCAGATGATGCAAAGCTTGGAAGAGATGCCATCACTGGTGCTACACACTGACCTTTCCACGGAAGTACTCACATACATGTGTATAATTTGAATTGAATTGCTGGAAAGTTTAATGCTGTTGTCAAGTATGGAAAAAATTATCCCAGTTTACCATGCTGGTTTGGGGTTAGACAGAACTGGTCTAGAAGAGTTCAAGTACATTTATTCCATGTGTACAGAGTACTGTACTGTATTAATTATGTAAGGTCTTATCTACATGAGGCTGGTTAAAGAAACTAATAGTCTGCCGGGCAGTGGTGACACACGCCTTTAATCCCAGCACTCGGGAGGCAGAGGCAGGTGGATCTTTGTGAATTTGAGGCCAGCCTGGTCTACAAGAGCTAGTTCCAGGACAGGCTCCAAAGCCACAGAGAAACCCTGTCTTGAAAAACCAAAACCAAACAAAAACAAAACAAAACAAAAACCCCGAATAGTCTGTAAGTAAAAAAAGGAGCCATTATAGAATGGTACTTAGGTACTGCATTGTGATTTCTAAATGTCTGCTCACAAACAGCTGTGCACACGGCTACTGTGCCATCCTAGCTTCATAAGCAGCACTGATTTTCTTCTACATTTTATTCTACTCCTTTGGAAAAGTACAAAATGACTAGCAAATAATGTACAGGTCCATTCTAGGTCATTCTTTAGTGGACTTGGTACTTCCTATACACTGAAGGGAATATTTCCCTTACTAATGAGAAGTTCCTTAAAATACTTAATTCTGAGCTGCTGGAACTATTGACCAAAATCAGTATAGGATGCCTAGTAACCTAAAACACCTTTAGAGAATGATCATAATAGATGAACTCCACAAGGCAGTGGAAGTGGGGGATGGGTACATGCCAAGTAAAATGACCACATTTTCCTTCTGAAACATGACTCTGGAACTATCCCTAGAAAGTGATGGCACCTCTTCATTGGGGAAAAACTTTGAACATTATAATTTTATCAAGGTTTCTTCAGAGTCACAATCAGGAGAGTATGATTCTATTTACATAAAATCTAAAAAAGACAGAAGGAAGGAGATCCAGTAGCTCTCGGGGGTTCGGGTGGAGTAAGAGTATGACTATAAGGGAATACAAAGGAATTTAAGGGATAATCAAAGCAGTTTCTGTACCGACTGTGGAGGTTGTTACACAAATGACTACATGTATTTGTCAAAACTCATACAAACAAGGTACTCTTAACAGGGCACACTACAAGCAGAGTCGGTTTTGTTGTGTGACAACTGTACTTCAACAAACAGAATTTTAAAAAGAAATCTGGATTGTAACTCAGTGGTTGGGTACTTGCTTGGCATGTGTAAAGCTGAGGGTCTGTACTAAAAAAAAAAGACAAATATTAAAAAAGATGAATTCAAAGATTAAAAAAGATAAAGTCAAAGAGCAGGATGTCTCTGAGCAATGGTTCAGATAAACCTTGCACTTCATCCCGCACATTTACAGTACATTCCTATGTGGCTAACAACAGAGAATGCAATGTTAGGTTTCCTTCTTTTCTGACCCTCAAAAAGCATATACCCACATAGAAATAAGGTCTATGCTACTGCTTATGCTGCATGTGCTTCACTTCACCCCTGACCAAATACGTTACAGCCATCATACAATTTCACAGTGTAGAACACACTGTGACAATGAAGCTTAGGTTTTTCTCTTAAAAAAGAAAAGAAGTGCATGGGCTAGTGAGATGATCACTTGCTATCCAACTTGAGCCTGACCCCCAAAACCCACATGGTGTATAGAGAGCACTGAATGCTACAAACTGACCTCTGACCTCTACATATTACTGTGGCACCCCCACATACACAATAAATAAATATAATGAAAAATTTTAAAACGGTGCATAAGATAAATGTTTTGGGTATACAAATGATAGCCTTGACCTATTTATTTGTGCATATATTTTATTTTCAACTAAAGGATTTTACCTGTTGTAGTTATTAACCCAACTTTAGAAAAGAGGCAAGGGTCACATTGTGCCACCAACAGAGGCATTTTTAACTGGCGCTTGCTTCACAGTGGCTATACAAAAAAATTATTGGCTCATAGAGATCTCTCACCCCAAAACAGATGGATAACCAAAACAATCCTGTCTCCCTACTAGCAGCATCCATAACCAGTGTTTTACACATTTAATTTTACTCTAGTCCAAAGCATAGGAACAGACCTTATTCCACTTCCTCAAGCAATTCCCTTTAAATCCCTCCATATTTCCATATGTTCCCTTAGACAGCATCTACCTCTGCCAGTCTGCAGGTCACAAGACACTTTCATTCACTCAATACTTGGGCAATTTATTTGCCATTTCTAAGACCCTGGGAGGAAGAGATTGCCTCAGTTGCACAAGTTAACATGCTGAGGGGAGCCTGGCGTGATTAGCAGAGCTGAGATGAGTCAGGTCTCATGACTCAAGGAGCCTTGCTCTGAGTCCACACCTCACTCCCTGCCTAACTGGTTGAATGATCTAAAAGTCTTGCTAACTTTTAGATCAGAGTCACAACAACATTTATTTCTTCACCCACCTAACCAAAGTATTAGATTTACTTATGTGTTCAATCTTTTCCCAAGGATCAGTTAAGATGCCAGCTTTTTCTAGTAACATGTCCCATAAATTTATCACTACCCCACCCCCAACTCACAGAGTGTCTCTAGCCATATGCTTTTCAATATAAAGAGCACGGTGACCAAGTAGAATGCAGAAAAATGACATGCTCACATCACTGATCTAACATTCTGGGCCATTCATTTGTTTCTCAAAATATGCCCTAAGAAAAACATTCCTATAACGGAAGTCTCACTACCACCACCACCCAAAAGAATCTGTGGCCAAGTTAATTTTTACAAAACTATGATCCTGCTTCTCTGGCTGGCCGAGCCACAGAGCGCATAAGCATATGAAGAGACTCTGACAAAGACTAATGTATGGTGCACACCTTTAATCCCAGTACTCAGGCAAGCAGATCACTGCGAGCTTGAGGACAGTCTGGTCTACACAGTGAGTTCCAAGTCAGTCAGGGCTACAGAGAGGCCCTGTCTCAAAAAAGAAAGATAATAATAAAAGAGAGAGACCCTGAGAGGATCTGGGGAGGCTGCTCCGTGGTAGCGTTAGTTACAGCATACCATGCAGAAGGCCCAAGGTTCCATTCCCAGCACTGCAATGGTAGGGAGGTATTACTGAGAAATTCTAAGAGCAAATAAATCTGTACAATTTTAAATTCCACTAAGGTAAGGATTGTGTTAATCTCCATATAACTAATACCTAAAATACACAATGTCAAACATAAAACAGACACTAAAACATGTTTTGATAAATGATTTATTTTTTTTTTCAACACAAGGTTTCTCTGTAGCTTTGGAGCCTGTCCTGGAACTCATTCTGTAGACCAGGCTGGCCTCGAACTCATAGATCTGCCTGCCTCTGCCTCCCAAGTGCTGGGATTAAAGCTGATAAATGATTTATTGAGTCCCTTCTCCATCCCCCTTCTTTTCTGATCTATCACCATAATGATCTAACTCACTCCTTGCTGATATGATAAAAAGGAAGTTAAACTTGGAGTGGTGGTGTTCACTTTATCATGGTACTTGGGAAGTGGAGGTGAGAGGATCAGGAGTTCAAAGTCACCTGTAGTTATATACGAAGTCTGGACTACGAAGCCTGGACTATAGTAAATCGTGTCTCAAAAACAACAATGACAACCAAAAGGAAGTTAAAAACGCCATACTTACAAAAATTCAAACCACACATCTCTAGTTTGTGCAGACTACAGGTAAAGTCAACTATGAAAAATGCTCAGTGAGAATTACAAAATAAGCTCTCACTTTTAGGAGAGTGAGTTCTTGTTCTTGAACCATGTAATTTTACAAGCCCAAACAGTTGTAGCCAGTCTACAGCATAGGCTCCATTAGCATTAGGCAGTTAGTCCAGAAGAGGGGCTGAAACTCTATTTTGCTCCTCTCCTGGAACTTTGCAGGCTCATCAACTGTATGACCATTTGCCAAAAAAGAGCATCTGGGAGCTACTCATCACAAAAACTTTGAAAACCAATCACCCAACCCCAGACTAGTGCTCTGACAGGAGTGTAACTAGCCTTGCTTTATTAAGTGAAAAATGCCTTCCTATTTCTCACCCACAATTTACTTTTGCAACTCTGAAGTTGCTGTTCAAATCTTTCCTTCAAGAAAGAAGTAATTTGCACACCAGAAAAAAATTTAAAACCCAAATAATTTCTACAAAATTGTGTTAATTTTATGGTTCAAGTATGTCATTCACTGACATCTAGAGCTCTGCCCAAGCATCTAACCAAAAGAGTCACTTCAAGGCAACTGAAAATGAATGTATTTAAATGCCATATTCATCCAGACACTTAGCAGGGTTATTACTTAGATCCAAGAAGAGAACACATCTGCTAAGTGCCAGCTAATGCATAAAGTCACTGCCTACCTGCTTAAGAAGAGCAATCTCACAACCAGGGTTGTGCTATGTGACCAGACAAACTACAAAACTTGTATTCTCTGTATCAATCAAAATTCTGAGAAAATGGAAATGATGGTATGAGGATTGAGAATGATCAGTTCATCCATATGACCTCAAAAATTTAAAATGCAAATCCAATTTGGTAAGCATGCCAGCATGGTCTGTTAGAATCTCTAGGGAATAAACTGGAAAAAGGTAGAAGACAGCTATCTAAAGCTTCAGATAGTGGCTGCAAATCTGTAATCTAAAAGGGAAGTAACACAAAAGAGGTCCTTTCTCATCTTCCAGCTATGGTGGAACCAGTGTTAAGATGCAGCCTTCTACAAAGATCCTGATGGGGAAGGCCATCAACTCTGACACTATGGAAACCATAATGGTCAAAGTCCCACACCTACACCTTCAGGGCCAGCTCTACTGTGCTGCCCAGTTGAGGTGTAGGGCTACTCTCCTGAGTGCTGTAGCTGATCAGGGGCAAGGACAGACCTCATGCATGACCTCAGGGTCAGTTCTCCCACCTGAAGTGGGGGGATTCCCCCCTATGCTACTACATGACAGATTAAGTAATGTGGACAGCTCTCCTGCCTGCCTCAGGCATTGATGGGTGGGGGAAGATGTGATTTTTAAAAGACCCTTGCAGAGTCAAAAGCTTTCCCAGCTGGGTACACTGGCACACACCTTTAATCCCAGCACTGAGACAGAGGCAGGTGGATCTCTGTGAGTTCAAGGCCACCATGGTCTACACAGTGAGTTTCAGAACAGCCAGAGTTATGTAGTGAGACCTTGTGTCAAGGAAAATAAAGCTTGCCCACCCAAGACCTTTGGTGAATCGTACTCTTATAAAACACAGGACAAGTTACCAGACTATATCCTAAAATCCGACATGCATACTGACTAAAAATGTGAGAAAGTCTGCATCAGAACCAAAGAGTACTCAACAAGAAACGTAGCTGGAGACAGAGTTGGCAAAAGCACATAGACATAGGTTCCAAGCAGTCTCAGACACTAGAAGAACCATCCAAAGACAGACCAATGACCTGTGAACTCTATCTGTAAAGGACCACACATCTGAGAGAGCAGGAAAGACCACTGAGAGTTGAGACTGCAACCGGCAATCAGGGCAGACTGCATTCAGACTCCACACCGCACCAAACTCTCCCCTTTACATTTAATACTTCTTTATTCAATACCCAATGTCAATAGCAAAGTCAGTTCTGTCCTTCTGTTCTCTTACTCCTATTCCTTCAATCCTCTTTCCATTTTCTTTCCCCCCAAGCCTATATTCTTTGCCTTTTTATTTTCCATTTGATAGGTTTTCCCAAAGAATATAGGTTAGCCTGATTTGCAGGGTCTCCTCACCTCAATACGCTGAGACCTGGGAATCTTTTAGATTATTTGATTGCATTTCTTTTTTTTCTTCCTTCTTTTCTATTTGTTTTTGTTTTTTAATTTCTGTTTTTTAAGACAAGGTTTCTCTGTATTGCCCTGGCTGTCCTGGAACTTGCTCTGTAGATCAGGCTAGCCTCAAACTCACAGAGCTCCTTGCCTCTGCCTCCAGAGTTCTGGGATTAAAAATGTGTGCCATTATTGCCTGGCCCTGACTGCATTTCTTTTTATTTATTCATGTTGTATTTATGAGTGTTCTGCATGTACACCTGCATGCCAGAAGAGGGCATCAGATCCTATTACAGATGGTTGTGAGCCACCATATGGTTGCTGGAAATTAAAACTCAGGACCTCTAGAAGAGCAGCCAGTGCTCTTAACCGCTGAGCCATCTCTCCAGCCCCCTCGTTGCATAGCTTTACATCTTTCTTTTTCATTCTGCTTTAGGTAAACTGCCCCCACTGTATTTACTTTTTATTTTATCTTCTCTATTTACTTTTCATTCTTCTATTTTTTTCTTTATCAACCCAAAACTAACCACTAACTCTTCCTTTTCCATTCTCACTCCTCTGACAGAAACTAACATCTTCATTTGTCATGCTGGCAGTGCTCCTTATCGCCTAAAACAATAAGAGCTTAAGGAAACTGTTACTTGGCTATTCCTATGAATTCACAGTGGGACTATATCTTGCTAGTGACTTTTTCTGTAGACAATATTTTATTTTCAGAAGTGCACCAAACAACAGTATAGCAGAGCAAAATGACATCTCAATCCTATTACAACCTAATCTCTTTCAAATGTTTAAACACTCCTACTGAAAGAACCAGTGATTTTAAAAAGAAAAAAAAAAAGGTAAGCAACCTAACCCCTAGGCATATATCCCAATGCATAAATATGAAAACAAACTAAAAGAGCCACATGACCCCTACAAAATTTACCAATCCTACAATAATGCCCTCCAATGACACTGAATTAGATGAAATCCCAAAGAATTCCAGAGAACAATTATAAGTATGTTAAAGAAACAAAGAGGATTTAAACAAATTTCTGAATGAATTCCAAAAGAACACAAACAGCTAAGTGAAGAAGTCAACACAGGATAAGTGCTGGCTAGTTTTTAAATGATAAAAACATACTAAAGTAATTTATGACCACCAAGTAGCTCTACCGAAGGTATCTGGAGGAATGCTCTGAACTGAAGAGAAAGATAAATCCCATGGAGGGATCTGCCAGTCTTAGAAGGACACATATCATATTTTCTCTCATTCGGGGTGTCTAGAATTTACAGATACATAAAACCACACGTGTATCTATGACATGAAAATACAGGTGACACCAGGAGAATAAGGGGAACTAAAAGGAAGGGGAAGACTGGAAGTAAGGGAGAGTAGTCGGGCAGTGGTTTTCAACCTTCCTGATGCTGCCGTCCTTTAATAAGTTCTTCATGATGTGGTGATCCCTAATTATAAAATTATTTTTGTTGCTACTTTATAACTGTTATTCTGATAATGTTATGAATCATAATATCAATATCGGATATGCAGGACATCAGATTTGCTATCCCCCCAAAGGGGGTCACCACTCACACGTTGAGAACTGCTGAGGTAAGGTATGAAGGGAATATATTCAGTATATATTCTTGTGTGTAGATGTGGGAGAGAGAGGGAGAATATGAATAAGAATATCAAGGAACTACAAACAAGGATTGGGAGTATATTGCAGTGGTAGACCATTTCCCTAGCATATGTAAATTCCTAGAGGTTTGTTCCCAGAACCTCAAAACTACATTCAGACAGTCAGAAACCAACAAACTAAGTAGATCCTTACCTATCAACACTCAAGAAAATTACAAAGTTAAGTGAGGTATGAAAATGCCTCTAATCCAGAACTTGGGAGAGTGAGGCAGGAGGACACAAGTTCAATGCCAGACTGATGTACAAAGTAAACTTCAGGCAAAAAAGACCCTGAAGTCCAAGTGAGATGGGAAGGTGGTCTATGACACTGTGGGTGCTAGACTTGGAAGATGGGAAGGTGGTTCATGGACTTGGAGCAGACTTTAAGCACAAGCTATCACTAAAGATAAAGATGAGCTGTGCATATTGATATCAAGAAGATATAAAACTTATAAATGTACCCACATCAAAACACCTAACTATATAAAGCAAATAGTAACATTACTGACAAGAAAAATGCGTAATTTAGCGATGATACACTTAAATACTCCCATCTTTGCTAAGGGATAGATCAAAAAGAATGAATAAGGGTACAGCAGACTTGAACAACATTAAAGCAAAATGGACATATACAGAAGCTTCCATCCCACAACAGTGAACTACACATTCATTCAGAGAATAAAGAGCATTCTACAGGACAAACTGGAGCATTCTACAGGACAAACTGTCATGCTACAAAACTAAACTAGTATGAAAAACTTACGAAGAATGAAACATATCTTTTTTTAATTTCTGACACAAAAAACCGAGACAATAAAAAAACCAAAAGTATTTTAAGAATCTAATGCCAGGCATGATGGTTCTTGTCTGTAATCCCAGAATTCAACTAGCTGTGACAGGAGGACTGAAAAACCTGTGCTACATAGCAAGTACCAGGCCAGTCAGGACAATACAGCAAGACCCTGCAGGAAGAGGGAAAACAGGAGGGGGGAGCAGATATATACTACAGAACAACAGCAAGGACCAACTGAAGATCTTTTTCCTTTTAATTCTTTTTACACAAGTGTAGAGCACTGCATATTTAATGCACAAAAGTTGTTTGGTTTAGGAAGAGTTTAAATAAAAAGTACCTTAAGTTTAATGTGGAGAAAAATAACAGAGGGAGAAGAGGAGGTGGTATAGAGATGGAAATAAGAAAAGGTAGAAGAGAGAGGAGGGGGAGGAAGGAGAAATTGAGGAAGAGACAGAGGCAGAACAAGAAGGCCATAGATCCACCTCAAATAACAAAACTGATAGAAGAAAAGATGGGGGAAGCTTCTTGATATTGATCTGGTTGATGAAGATCTTAGGGGTGAGACTCCACAAGCATAGGTGATGAACTAGAAACAGAGGAATAGGGTTTTATCAAACTAAAAAGCTTGAGAACAACAAAACCAACCAAAACAGTGAAGAGACAGCCTATAAAACAGAATGTGCTAACAGTATATCCAATATTGAGTTACTATCCAAATAAAAACCAAACTTAAAAATAGGATAAAAAAGACTTAAGAGGTATTTCCCCCCAAATATCCAAATGATCAGCGAGTATATGAAAACATTCTCAAGACTACTAATTATCAACAAAAATCAGAGAGGTACTATACCACACTGGTCACAGTGATTAATCTGAAGTTGGACAGCAACTGTTGTCAAGGAGATGGGGAAAAGAAGACCCTTGTTTCATTGTCAGTGAAAATGTAAACTGGTATAGTCATTTTGGAAGTGGTGTAGGAGGTCCTTCTGTATTTTTATTGCTTTCATTGGTTAAATAAAGAGACTGCCTTGGCCTTTTGATAGGGCAGCCCTTAGGTGGGCAGAGTAGACAGAATGGAATACTGTGAGAGAGAAGGCAGTGTGGCAGACGCCATGCTTCTCCGGCCCAAGATGGACACTGGTTAGACTCATGCTGGTAAGCCACAGTCAAGTGGCGATACACATTAATGGAAATGTGTTAATCAAGATGTGAGAGTTAACCAATTAGCTAGAGCTAATGGGCCAGGCAGTATTTAAATGAATACAGTTTCTGTGTAATTATTTCGGGAACGGAGCCCTCTCCTTCTTACTACATGGAAGTTCTTCAAAAAAAACTTAAAATAACCTACCATGTCAGCATAAACCTGTAATCCCAGGGCTCAGGAGGCTGTGTGGCAAGAGGACTCCAAGTTAGAGACCAGTCAAGGTTACATACTTCAGTGCCAATCTAAAGTAGATAGCCAGACCGTAGCTCAGAAAAGGCAAGCCAGAGCCTGGGGGATGTGGCTCAGTGGTATGGAACTTGTCTAGTACATGCAATGGCCAGGGTTTGATGCCCAATATAGGAAAACAAAATAAAAACAACAAAGAAACTTAAGGGCTACAGATATAGCTCAGTCGCTATATCTGTATCTTCAGAGTATAGTTGCCCAGCATAGAATATATGAGGCCCTGAGTTTGAACACTGGCATCTAAAATAACTAAATAAAAGTAAAAGTACCAAATGATCCAACAACCCTACTTCTCTGAAAGAGGGCTGAAGAAATGGCTTAATTGTCAAGAGCACTTTCTGTTCTTTCTGAAGACCCAAGTTTGATTCCCAGTATCCAGGTCAGGAGGCTCACAACTGCCTGTAACTCCAAGTCCAGGGAATCTGACACCTCTGACCTCTGAAAGCACCTGATCTCAGGTGAACATACCCACATGCAGACACACACCCACATAATTAAAATTTTTTTAAAATTTATTTTGTATGTATGAGTATTCTGCCTGCATGTACATATGCACACCACATGTGTGCCTGGTATTCAAAGAGGTCAGAAGAGGGCATTAGACATCCTAAACTGGAGTTACAAATGGTTATGAGCCACTGCTTGGGTGCTGAGAGCTAAGTTCAGGTCCTCTGCAAGAGCAACAAAAATGCTCCTAACCCTTGAGTCATCTTTCCAGCCTCTCGCAAACATAATTAAAATAATAAAAAGAAATCTCTTTTCTGGTTGTTTTTTTTTTTTTTTTTTTTTGGTTTTTCGAGACAGGGTTTTTCTGTGGCTTTGGAGCCTGTCCTGGAACTAGCTCTTGTAGACCAGGCTGGGCTCAAACTCACAGAGATCCGCCTGCCTCTGCCTCCTGAGTGCTGGGATTAAAGGCATGCGCCACCACCACCCGGCAAGGCTTACATTTATGACAAGACGAATTTACTTGTGATGCCAAGTAAAGTAGCATAGGCAGAGAAAGACAACTGCAAAGTCTTCACATGTGGAATCTAAAGTCAAACATACAGAAGCAGAGAGCATGGTTGCCAGGTGCAAGAGACCTGTGGACATGTGAAGTGTTGGTCAAAGAGCAATTTCTGTTTTGCAGAATAAGTCTAGAGATCTAATTTACAGACAGCATAGCAAATGTAATTAATACTATACTGCTAACAGAGTAGGTCTCAAAAAAGAAAAGAAGATAATTATGTCAAGTGGTAAGTGTTAGATTATCATGTGATAACCACAATATAATAAATACATATCCGTTGGGCAGTGGTGGCGCACGCCCTTAATCCCAGCACTCGGGAGGCAGAGGCAGGCGGATCTCTGTGAGATCGAGGACAGCCTAGTCTACAAGAGCTAGTTCCAGGACAGGCTCTAAAGCTACAGAGAAACCCTGTCTCGAAAAATCAAAAATAAATAAATAAATACATACATAAATATCCAAATATCATGCTGTTTATCTTAAACAGATCTCAATGAAGTGGCACAAAGTCAAGGAAACGCAAAATCACAACCAATATAGCATGAGAGCAGAGCCACTGTGTGCCCTGAGACACTGAGATTTATTGACATGCTCATAAGCACAACTGGAGAAGGCACTTCCGATCCCACATTTCCACCCCCTTCCCTGTTTATCCTCTATGTGCTTACATTCCCCTTAGCATTCGATCCTAATTTTATACAAGAATCTCAATTTAGATCTAATCTGCCAGACTTTAAGTGCCACACCTGAACAGGGGATGGAGCTACAGAAGCTACCCCTACTATACCCAGGCAAATTTCCACTAAACATCTCAATGCAGATTTTATCAATGTACTATGAGAAAAATGGTCCTGGCAAAGAGGGAAAGACAATTCTATCCAGATTATCCAGGATTCTAAAGTAAACCAAAGAAAAAATGTACAAAACCTTTCCCTCCACTTTAAAATTGAAGTACTTTTTACTTATTTAAAAACTACCCAAATCTGATTGGGCAGTGGTGGTGCATACTTTTAATCCCTGCACTCAGGAGGTAGAGACAGGTGAATCTCTGTGAGTTCAAGGCCAGCCTGGTCTACATAGTGAGTTCCAGCACAGGTTCCAAAACTACACAGAGAAACCCTGTCTTGAAACAGCTCCACCCCAAAAAAATGAAACGGAAAACCTACCCAAATCAAGCAACTTGTGGTATCAAATATGTCTAAGCACCTGAATTTTAAAAAATTTCTAAACAGGGAAAACTTTCATAAATAGGAGTACTTTGAAAAGATATAGCTCAGTGGTAGGCTTACCTAGCATGTGTGAAGGCCAGGGTTTAACCCAACACTGCATCAGCCATACCCACCCACTCATGCATGCATGTATACAGGGAGTGCTGTACTAGCTAGGACATAGTTACTGTCCATAGTTTCAGAATAATGTCAACATTTAGAGTGCCTGAAATGCCAGCAATCACCATTTTAAACAAAAGGTCTCTTTGATAATTTACGAAGTTTCATTTTTATCTGGTTTTATGCAGAATTGTTAGTATCAAACTAATTTTGAATGGGGTGGTGGTGGTGCACGCCTTTGATCCCAGCACTTGGGAGCAGAGGCAGGAGGATCTCTGTGAGTTCAAGACCAACCTGGTCTATAAGAGCTAGTTCCACGACAGGCTCCAAAGCTACAGAGAAACCCTGTCTCAAAAAACCAAAAACTAATTTTAAAGCAAGTAACTTTTGCTTAAACTTCACTTCTTTGTGCATTTTTAACTGTGTGTCACTTGGCCATAACATTTTTATAAATAGTGTCAGCCAATAGTGGCTACAGTCCAATCATGTGGATGTTAAGGTGAAGCAGCTCCCCACGGAGTCTGTTTCTTTTTCTCTTTCATTTATATGTACTGTACACTAAATGAAGCATCCTCCTTCATGTTCTTCAAACTGTATTTTTTCTATTTGTTGCTTTTTATTTTTTTTAATTTTTTTATAATTTATTTATTTGTATTTTATGTACACTGGTGTTTTGCCTGCATGTATATCTGTGTGAGGGTGCTGGATGCCCTGGAGCAGGAGTTATAGACAGTTGTGAGCTGCCATGTGGGTGCTGGGAACTGAACCCAGGTCCTCTGGAAGAGAAGCCAGTGTTCTTAGCCACTGAGCCATCTCTCCAGATCCTATTTGTTGCTTTTTAGAGACAGGCTATCATTATGTAGTCCTGACTGGCCTGGAACCAACTACATACTAGCCTGACCTCAAACTTGTGGTGATCCTCCTGCCTCTGTCTCCAAGTGTTGGGATTATAGGCATGCACCACCCCTGGCAGAGTATATATTTTCTTACTAAAATACAGCAGACAAAAAGAAAAGGCTTGCCTTCAAACTGTTCACTAAGTAGGCTTTTGCTAGGTATGAGTGATAAGAGCTGACATCACTTGGTTCACTATTCTACATGCACCTATCTTAGCCACAGAAGGAGGACAAGCAAAAGAGAGCAATGTGTTTTAAATCTTCACTTAAGTGTTCAAGAGGGTGGCAAAGTAGGTCACTTAACAAAAAATGATTAAGAGTAAGTACTCGAAGAATCAAGACACAAATTATGACATAGGCACAAATGATCATAAGCGTAAATAATGGTTTTAGAACTATGTGAATAGAAAGATACTTTTGATCTAAAAAGACACAGTTATTTAATCTACCAAATAAACAAACAAATAAACAAACCATCAAAAAGCCTTCTATCTCAAACAGTAAATAGAAAGGTCAATTTAATAAGCTGCAGAGTTATACCTGGTTCAGAGAATGTGTCGCTAATATCATCGTCTCTGTCATCCTCATAATCCTCCTCCTCCTCCTCCTCCTCTTCATTTTCAGAAAGCTCATGCTCACTGCCAAACCCTTCATCATGGTCTTCATCATCAATATCATCTTCATCATCCTCATCATCTTCAGGACTGCATTTGGTTGGCTGTTCTCTCATGTTGTCAGAGACAAAAAGAGAATAATTGTGCTCTTCTTTTTTCTGGGATGACTCTGAAACAGAAGTGCTGGCAGAAAGGCTGCCACTCTCTGCTGTGGCAACTGACCCAGGACCACTCTGGGGCAGAGGACTAAGTAATAGTTCCTGGGATTCTTTGAAAGGCAAAGCAGGAGTGCCATGACCCCGATGAGGCTCCATTCCCCTTTTCTCCTGTCTCTTAGCCACAGCTCCACAATAGCAGGTGTTCTCCTTGGTTGCATCTGTGTGTGCCTGGCTCAGCAAAGGCCGGCCCTGTTGTACAGGGTTGATCTTGACCTTTGCTTTTTTTACATAGTCTTTACATTCAACATGAAAATTTACCTTTTCATTATGATACAAGTTGGTCTTCACCATGATCTGTGTGCTTGAAGTAGGTTTACTTGCTTTTTGGACACAGTCTGACAATGGGACCTCAGCCTGAAGTATCTTTGAAGAGCACACAGGGGCAGCTGCTCTACTTGTGATCTTTTTACTAGGGAATGATGGGGGCAAAGGATTTTGTTTGACACTGAAGAGTGAATCGGGATAATAAAGGGAATCAGAAACAGATTGAGAGTCCTCACTATTAAGCTGGGCCAAGGTTGGAGTTTTACTTATGACCTCTTCATCTTGGTAAGGACTAGAAAAGTCATCAAGACCCAGGTAATCCACTTCTTTTGTCCCCCAGATGTCACAGCTGGTTAGTTTGGTGTACTTAGTTAAGTCTTCACAGTATGTATCCCACTGTTCCCAGTTTGAGGTTAAAGCATCCTCATTATCCAGGACATCTGTGAAAGACTCCATATTTTCAATGTCTTTGCAGTCTTCCAAAGAAAGGAAGTTGTCTCTAGGATTCTGTTGATAATTCATCTCTCTATCCTAAGGAAGGTTTAAAATGGGAAATCACATACCATACTTTAGGAAGAAAATATTCACCTCCATCCATACCTGCAAATATCAAAACAATACTCTACCTCTGGTCTGTTTTAAGACAAAGGCTACTGACATGATACCTTCCCCTTACATCTAAACACCTTCGTTTCACTAGGCAAGAAAAAGTGGGTAAAATACACTCTTTGAAAAACTAAAGTATGGGTCCAAACATCAAAGCCTCTTGTGATCTTAGAAGTTCTCTTTAGAAATTAAGTTCAAGTAAGAAGCAAATATTGAAGACCTAATCTTCATTACAGAATACCTCAACTTAAGGAGGAAATTAAATATGGAGGCAAAGAGCCCAGAGACTGCCAAAAGTTGACTGTAAAATTGTAAAACCTAGGTACTAATTCTTGGCATGGGAAGTTAGATATCCCTCATGCACTGCAAAGATGTGACTTTACAATGTAGCAAAAACATTCATAGAGTGGTAGCACACACCATTAATTAATTAATGCACTCAGAAGGGAGAAACAGGACTATCTCTGGGAGTTTGGGGCCAGGCTGGTTTACATAGTAAGTTCCAGGCTAGCCACAGTTAAATGCTAAAACTGTCTCAAAGATAAATAAAATAAAATGTAGTTACATTCTACAGTCATGGAAAAAGAAGTTGAGCCCTAATGCACTAACACAAAAGGCTATCTATCACACATTTTTATGTTTAGAAAAAGCAAACTCCAGCTAAAAGAAGGTTCAGTGGGTAAAGGCTTAACGCCAAGCCTGACCACCTCAATCAAATCCCTGGGGTCCACATGATGCAAGGAGAGAACCATCACCTAAACACATACACACAGACTAAATAAACTGGGGGTGGGGGAAGCAAACTAAAATATACAAGTATATTATCCATTCAAAGTAAAAAATATATTCAAATGTGTACATATTCATCCTATCTGCTGGCATTAGTTACCTTTTGGGGAAAATCTGAAGAGTGGCGGCTCAGAGAGGGAATGGATTTTCAGTTTTCCAGTTTACTTTGTTCCATTGAATTTATAGTTTGCATTTATTTTATGTTGGACTGTCTGTGTATGTCTGTATGTGTGAGTAGCTTCACTTAAGTAGTTTATATATACCATACTCCAGTTTTATTAGGTATAAAATTCAATTGTTTTTAATGAATTCATAGATGTGCACTCAAATTCACTATTTTTCAGCATTTCTGTGTTGTTTAAATTACATATAATTAAAATTATATTGGGGCTAGAAAAAAATGGCACAGCAGTTAAGAGCACTTACTGCTCTTCTAAAGGAACCAAGCCAGTTTCCCAGCACTGTTGTCTGGAAGCTCACAACCACCTTTAACTCTCAGCTCCAGGGAGATTTGACACCTCTGGCATCTTTGGGCACCTTCACTCATGTGCACTGTTAAAATATAAATTATTTTCCCCCTTTGGGCTAGGCATGGTGGCATAGACTTTAATCTCAGCACTCATGAGGCCAAAGTAGGCAGGTTATTTGTGAGGTTTGAGGCCAGCCAAAGCTACAAAGTAAGATCCTGTCTCAAAAAAAAAAAAAAAAAAAAAGGTGGGGTTGCAGAGATGGCTACAGTTAAGAGCACTTGATGCTCTTGAAAAATACCTTGGTTCCATTCCTAGCATCCACATGGTGGCTCACAAATGTCCAGTTCCACAAAATCAGACATCCTCTTCTGGTCTCTATGGACACTGCGTACAGTAGTGCATAGTACCCCATACACAAAATAAATTATTTTCCCCCCATGGGAATTTTGTATCTATCTCAGAAACCTGGAGAAGCTTGGAGCTGCTAATTTGTCACCATCTCTACCACACATCTTATGTATGCATCAGTCCTTAGTTTGTGAGCTAAAAAGCCCTTTAACACACAGCTTACTTTCCTCATGAACAACTAGACTTGAGGACAGATAACCTCTTCACATGCTACTTTAATCAATTTGGGTATCTTTCAGAAATTACTAGACTTAGTCACAAGAATCAATCAGCCTGACTCCTAGTTAGATCCTTTTCCTTTTCTGAAAACCTATTCTGTATGGCTCCCACAATCCTTCTTCCTCAGCCTTTCAGGTAATGGTTTTACCTGTGTGAGCCTCCATATCATGTACATTATTTTCTCTTTTCAGACATTTATAAATAAAAACTCTATGACATCATTTTGATCTCAAATCAATTAAAACTAAAACCAAGAAAAGTTGCTTACCAGCTCATACATGAAATCTGGATCAGAACTGTTGGCTAAGAGATCTGTGCTCATCAAAGTCTGTTCTGAAAAGGTGTGGCTTCGAAAGGCATCCCCAAAAGGCGGGTCCATTCCGCTTACGCTGGGCTACAACAAAACCATTTTCACTTTAGGAGGTTAAAGACAGCTTCAAGTCCAACTTACTACACACACAACTGTCCTTATCCCAGCACATAATTTATTTCAGGAAATAATTCTGTCTCTTCTGTAGGGCACACCAAAAGTTTTAACTAGCACTGAGCATGGACCTGTCTGTGAGGAAAACAGCCAAGATGTATAGAAAAAAGTCAGAACAGCGATTCTTAAAAACAACTCCTAAAAACTGAAGCTGGGTCACTAGAGATGGCATTTATTTGTTTATTTATTTGGCTACTTATTTCTTAAGCTTTATAAACATTTCTTAAAATCCTTCTCTAACAAGACTGTTCTAATTTCCCTAAAATAGAGAATGTTCTCCTGTTTTCTTAGGGCTGAAGCAGTAGTAAGTCAGACTTAACTATATTCCTGAATCCAATATCTTACTTTCCCCAAAAAAGATAATCTTGGACATCTTTTTATGATTTTGTTTTGAGGGGTGGGGGAGAGATGTGGAGGTCAGAAGACAACTTGCAGAAGTCAGTTCTCTCTTTTCATCATGTGGGACAGGAGACTGAACTCAAGCCACTCAGGCTCTGTGGCAAAAGCCTTTAACCCACTGAGCCATCTTGCCAGCCCAATTTAGGTATCTTCAATCCAACCAACATGAACAACACAACAGCCTCCTAAGTCTCCAAGACACAGCTAGAAAAGTGGGCTTGATCTTCGGATTTCTCTCTCTCCTTTCTACATTTCATCATCTATCCAAACCACCTCAGCTGTACACCCTGGCTCAAATAAAAGCCACATTCTGAAATGTAACTGCAATAAAGAAATGAGGCCAGGTGGAGGTGAAACACGCCTTTAATCCCAGCACTCGGGAGTCAGAGGCAGGCGGATCTCTGGGAGTCTGAGGCCAGTCTGGTCTACAGAGCATCTCAACTCCAAGACAGGCTCCAAAGCTACAAAGAAACCCTGTCTCGAAAAACCAAAAAAATAAAAGAAAAAAGAACAGAAAAGAAAAAAAAAAGAAAGGAAGGAAGAAGAAAGTGAAAAACACTACATTCTTCTTACTCTCCCACGAGGTGGTGCAGCTAAGAGTTCTAAAAGGCATTAGTGGTCTATGCACCTACGTTCTCCTTCTACACCGCTCATCTACCCTGACCTGCCTTCTCACTGCTCTCCTAGCTACTCCCACATCAACTGCTTTGTTTTGTTATAGTTTCCCCAGTCCTTCTAATACTTTGGGGTCTTTCTTCCTAGAAAAATTTTGTTTGAGAAACAAGTTTTAGAGTCCTAATTCAAGTAGTCAATAAACAGCAAACCATACCTTGTTTATTTAGACACAAACTCTAAAAAGGGACATGTGGTCCTTTTGTCACAGATTTTGGGATGGACACCAGCCTCTGGTTGGATGCCAGACTTACACTTTGCTGCAAAGTCACTAAACCATCCTAACAATTATTTTAGCTCTGTGCTCAAGGGACAGTCCTATACAGTCCCTCCTAGGAGTCCCCAACTGTTCATTATTTCTAGATTTCTTTCCAGCACTCAAACTGGGAGTGGGGGTGAAAATTAACCATGAGAAAGGAAAGGGGAAAAGTTTGAATAAGAAGAATGGGGACAAATAAGCTTCCAGTTCTTATTTCAGTTATTGCCTCAAACTCAAAAAGACCAATTAAAACGAGTTGTCTCAGCTTGGTGTGGTACTGTATGTCTATGATTTCAACATTTTCAGGGCCAAAGCAGTAAGACTGCTATATTGAAACCAGTTTCACGTACACAGCAAGACCAGGTCAAGAAAGAGAGAGAGAATGAGACTATGAATATGAATAAGAACATATACCACTCTTAGACATGTTTACAGAACATAGAGATGTATGTGCTTCCATGTGTAAAACAGAATCACCACTTCTGAACTGTTGTAAAAGGAAAGGAAGAGGTGGGAAGCAAAATACCAGAATCAAAAATGGGATTTGGGTAGCAGATTAAATTTCTGGGTAATTCATTCTGTCCTCATAAAGGAAGATTTAGCAACTAACCTACTTACTCACCATGCTCCTTGTGTCAAGCTCATTGTCAAGCTCTTCAAGGCTACAGCAAATGAGGAACAAGAGAGCATGTACTCACAACTAGGTGAGGGCAGAAATAAGCTGTCTTTGAAGCTAGTGTGTCAAGCTGTGTTAAGATGCAGAAAGGGCAACACTGTGCCCTTTCTACCAGCAGAGAATCAAACTGCACACTCCTCCACATGTGGTTTACCTGAGGCATTTCCAAGCCCAGATCCTGTGAGTCCAATTCCAAACTTCTTTGTCTTGTTTGTAAATTCCTTTCCAGCTTTACTTTTAATTCCAAGATCAAAGATGATTCTCACAATAAACAGCACGTTTTCCCAGAATGCCTTCAGTTCAATTGCTTGGGTCACCACTTTTTTAAAAAAATAATTTTGTAGTTCTGTCAAATAACAGAAAGTAATTTCACTGAGCTCCATTGAAAACAAGTTGACCTTTCAAAAGAACATTAATAAAGAACACTGTGCTTTAAATAAATCTTATAGTTAAATTTTCAAGAATTTTTTCATTTTGTAGTACCTACTATTCTGAAGTATACCCTTTAACATTGTTTATTTCTAAAATAAGGTTGGTCAATAATCACTTAGCCGCTGAAAGCAATGACATATACCTATAATCCCAGCACTCTGGAAATGAGATAAAAAGATCACAAGGTTGGGCTACCCTGAGCTACAGAAGGTTTTAAGCCATCCAGGCTACTCAGAAAGAGTCCATATCAAATAAGCAAGCAAGTAAATAAATAAATCTGTAACAGTCTTTTAAAAACACTTTGATATATCCTCATCTTTTCTGTGATTTGAAAACTATTTTAGAGTCAAGCTCTCATTCCCTCCATCATCTTGTGAAAAACATTTACTGTATACTGACTGTGAAAGTGAACTCCAGTTTCATCTCTTGTAACTCTACACCTGTCATACAAACAGGAAGAGAATTTAACATACCTTCTACATTAAACATCACATCTGTAAGTTCACGAACATTATCCTTTAATTTATACATAAAAGCTGTCCTTTAAAAGTTACTCTTTTAGGCTACAAGGTGCTCTCTAGTCACTGCCCAGCCCAGTGACTTCATGAAGTATACTCAAACTACTGCCCCCAAAGAAAGAAAAATTTACTCCATTTTTAATGGCCTGCATGTGGTAAATGGGACAAGAACTACCTTGCACAGTATTTCCAAGGGGTGGGCTAATCTGACTGCAATCACCAGGCATGGGATCTTGAAGTGGAGGCTTTCTTCCCTTGTTTATGAAAACCTTAATGGAGAGAAACTGAAAAGCTACACCCAACTGCATCCTTTCTGGAAAGTGATTCTCAGAGTATGATCCTAGAACCATCAACATCCACCCGGATGCATCAGAAATGCAGAATCACAGGCCTTAACCTTACCAGTAGAACATAAACTAAGATGTGGAGCTCAGCAGTGCACTTTAATAGACCCTCCTGATCTCCCTAGAGGCTAAGAACCAGTGTCCTGCTCTTGCTTTCATTCAGTCCAGACACAATGTCACTTCTTAAAAAAAAAAAAAGAAAGAAAGAAAAGAAAAGCCATCACTCCTTAAACTGAACTGTCTTCTTAAGTTCTCACATTCAAGAGAAGAGGACAAGAGAAGAACACTGTTCAAGACTGACTGCTTGAACAACTGAGAGAAGAGACTAATTGTTCTACTTAATTAGGCTAATGAACTAACCAGTCATTTGTATTTCCTGGATGTCTGTTGGCCCTTCCACAGCTGGCTCTCACGTCTACTTATACTGGTCCAGCTGAAGAAACACTGGCAAACGTGGTAGGCCCAGAAACAGAGTCCACAATGCTTTTCAGTCCAGTCAACAGTATAAGATAACAGTTCTCAATCTGTGGGTCGCAACTCCTTTGGCCTTTGACAAATCTCTATCTCCGTAAATATTAACATTACGATTCGTAAGAGTAGCAAAATTATAGCTATGAAGTATCGACAAAAATAATTTTATGATTAGGGGGTCACCACAACATGAGGACTGTATTAATGGTCACAACATTAGGAAGGTTGAGAACTGCTTGTTTAAGGAGATAAAATATTATGCAGAACCCTGACAGACAAGCTTTTTTTTTTTCTCAGATAACCTGATGGGGCCCTGCAGGTATATACCCTACTCCTACTCTCCCTCTGATTACTGTGGGAAGAAAGTCATGTCATCTTTTCTAGACCTATTATTTAGTTCCAAGAAGGCAATTTCTTCATGCTACGCCTCTCAACTAAATTGACTAGTAAAATCCTGGCAATCTACATAACCTGACTATGGGGCTGTTACTTACTAAAATCTGAAACTTACCATTATGAGCACCAAGGTTTGAAACTGTGGGAAGAATGAAGTCCTAGTCAACATATACTTACTGGCGTGTACTAATGATGCTACCCTAATAGCCTGATCTAGCAGAGAAGCCAAAAAAGGGCAGACTTTGTTAGTCACAGTTTTCACTTGGATATTACACAGCACTGGGTGATAATAACAATTTTAGGACTCAGTTTTGTCTTCTCTAAAAAGGGGGAAAAGGAAAGGGGAGGGGAAGGGATGGGAAAAGGAAGGAAAGGGAAGGAAAAGAAAACACGTAATTGGTATGATGCCATGTTAGTAATGCCAGCTATCCAGAAAGCCTGAAGCAGAGGGTAGTGAATTTGAGGCCAGCTTGGGAAGCATACATAGCAAGAGACTCTAGCTCAGAGAGAGGGAGGGAGGGAAGGAAGGAGGGAGGAAGAAAAGACAATGGATTATATGACATGAAAGCAGAAGGGGGGATTATTTAGAAGCATGAGTGAATAGAACACTGGAAGAAATGGATAAGAACAAAGTATGATTACACATATATACAAAAGTGGTTTAATAAAACACATTACTTTGTAAGCAAAGGCTGACCAGATAGTTCAGTGGCAAAGGCACTTGATTCTCAAGCCCGAGTTTCATTCACAGATTAAGTGGAAGGAGAGAAGTGACTTCAAAAAGTTGTCCTCCCAACATCCACACGTACTCCTTGGAGCATGTATGTGAGAGTGCAAACACACACACACACACACACACACACACACACACACACACACACACACACCCCACACAAACAGAGTGAGAGAAAGGAATTTTTTAAAAATTGAGCTCCAAGCCCCTCTGCCCCTGAAAGTTATAACTTACTCCCTAGTCACATAAAGAAACACAGAAGCCTCTTTATAGACTAATTGAAATGTGGTGGCTCATGCCAATAATCTCAGCACTTGGGTAACTGAGGCAGGGGGATCATTGCTCAAGTTCCAGGCTAATCTGGACTACATAACAAGTCAGTGTCAGTCTGGCTCTCAGCATAAAAAAGGAAAGAATCATACACACACACACACACACACACACACACACACACACACCCTCTTTAAAATGAATAAGCAGATCTACACATAACAGAATCCCTTTTTACGGCAGTAGTTTAGGCCACTCACTCCTTTTAGTAACTCAAAAAATAGCTTCCCACAGTAGTAAACTGCCTTCTGAGTCATCCAACATCACCAGAGCAATGTTTAAAATTTTTGACACACCCAATTGTATAGCTATTATCTAAAAAATAGAAAATAACAAGTGTTGAAGAGGACAGGAATAATCAGAACCCTCATGAACTGCTAGTAGAGATGTAAAATGGTACAGATAGTAAGGGAGAGTCTAGCAGTTTCTCAGTAAGTTAAAGGATTATCACACGATCCAGAAAATTCTATTCTTGACTTAAACAGCAAACACCCACATTCATAGCAACATTAAACATAATATCCAAAAGGTGAAAACAATTGAAATAGCCATCCATGTATACACAAAAGAACAAGGATGAATGCAATTCTAACAGACATTACAACAAACCTTAAAAACACTATAAGTAAATTAAGTCTGATATAAAAGGACAGTTATAATTTCATTTACATCAAGTGCCTAGAACAGAGAAAATTCATAAAGATAGGAAGTAGAACAGAAGGATTGGAGTTGTGATTTAAAGGACAGAGTTTCTGTTTGAGATAGTTAAATGTTTGGAAACAGTTAGTGGTGATGGCTACACAACACAGTTAATATACATACTTAAAAATGGTAAACTACAGTCGGGCAGTGGTGGCACACACCTTTAATCCCAGCACTCAGGAGGCAGTGGCAGGCGGATTTCTGTGAGATCAGAGCCAGCCTGGTCCTACAAGAGCTAGTTCCAGGACAGGCTCCAAAGCTACAGAGAAACCCTGTCTCGAAAAAAAAAAAAAAAGGTAAACTGGTACCAGGAATATTGGCTTATGCCTATAACCCCCACACTCATGAGGCTGAGGCAGGAAGACTGCCACAAGTTTGAAGTGAGCCTTGACTACACAGCAAGTAACAGACCAGCCAGAATCACATAGCAAGAACGTGTAACAAACGTGAAACGCTTTTATGTATATTTTACATTTCTAAATTATTGCTTTTTAATTAAAATTTTATTGTAAAGAACTTGCAAATAAAAGGTATCACACAGCAAGTCAGGCAGTGGTGGCTCACGCCTTTAATCCCAGCACTCAAGAGGCAGAAGCAGGTGGTTCTCTGTGAGTTCGAGGCCAGCTTGGTGTACAAGAGCTAATTCCAGAACAGGCACCAATGCTACACAGAAAAACGCTGTCTTGAAAAACCAAAAAATAAAAAAATAAAATAAAAAGATATCACATAGCAAGATTAGACAGACTCAAAGTCTATCCATTTCAATGAACTAAAGTTAGAGTAGCCACACCAAAGCTGTGAGGTTCACTCTGGATTTACATCTTCACAATCCATTATATTTTTACGTGCTTACCCATCACACAGAAACAAAAAAGTCCATGAAAAAGCTAAAACTAGAAAACTAGTTTTTTATCTTTTTTCATAACTCATGTTCCATTACTTAAATTCCATTCTTTCTCATCAGCTCATTACATATTTGTCCTTTCTTGATCTCCTTTCTGCATGTTTTATTATACCCATATGTACATAATGTGTATATGCACACACACGCATAGTATAGGCTAGGAACTACATGAGGAACATGTGGATTCCTTCTAAGAATGTGTGGTCTTGATTAATATTATACATAGTAATCCACTTCATACATTTTCACTATCCATCTACCTGTTGATGGTGTGGTGATCTGAATAGGTATGGCCACCATAGACTCGTGTTTTGAATGCTTGGCCTACAGGGAGTTGGCATGTGGCCTTGTTGGAGTACGTGTGGCCTTGTTGAAAGAAGTCTGTCACTAAGGAGGTGGGCTTTGAGATCTCACATATGCTCAAGCCACGCCCAGTGTGACATTCACTTCCTGCTGCCTGTGGATCTAGATGTAGACCTCTCAGCTACCTCTCCAGCACCATGTCTGCCTGCGTTCTGTCTTGCTTCCCACCACGACAATAATGGACTAAACCTCTGAAACTGCAAGCCAGCCCCAAATAAATGTTTTTCTTTATTAAGAGTTGCCGTGGTCTCGTCACAGCAATAGAAACACTAAGATAGATTGACAACTAGGTTGCTTCCAATTCCTTGTTATAGTGAACAAAGCAATAAACACAGGGTTGCAAATTTCCAAGTATTTTAGGCAAGAAATATCAATGTACTATATACTATTATGTAATCCGTAGGACACTGTTAATTTGTTTTGTCCTAATCTTTACTAGTCTGTACTCCAGATTTTTTTTTAAATGTCTTTAAACTATAGAGACAAACCATTCTAAAATATGGAGACTGACACTGGGCACATTGGCTCACATCTGCTATACCAGCATTCAGTAGGTAGAGGTAAGAAGATCTCTGAATCTGAGGCCAGCATGGTCTACAAAGAAAGTTCTGAAACAGCCAAGGTATGGATAGAGAGATTCAGAAAAACAATCTAAAAACAGGTGGAACTGTCCCAAGAACTAATTTAAATAATGGGTTTCTCCAGAAGCTTAAAGGAAGAAAGAAAGCAAACAAAGGAAGGATGGACAGGAGACAGATGTGAGGAAAGGAGAGAGAAAACAGGGGAGGGAAGACAGAAGGAGACAGTAGGGCTAAACTATTGATTTAGTCACATATAAAGCTTACACAATGGGTGCACCCAAGGAGAACTCTCTTGTTTGGCAAGAAAGGCAGCTTACCAACCACCTAAGTACCTTAGCCAACCAGAACCCATCTGTCACACATGGTTCACTTCACTCACTCTCTTCAACAGTTCTTTCCCCTTTGAAAACCACTCTACTCTGGTCAAAATAATCATTTTGACATTAATCAAGCCACTACTTGCTAGAACAGCAGAGCTAAGAGGTCCCAAGACCTTCACACCATTGAGGAAGCAAAGTCTTCTGCAAGAATGCACTGGGGGAAGTACCCTCACAATGCAGTCCTGTTCTTGTATAAGAACTTCAGGAAAACAGATTCAATGCAATGCCCATCAAAATCCCAACAACATTCTTCAAAGACCTTGAAAGAACAGTACTCAACTTCATTTGGAAAAGCAAAAAACCCAGGATAGCCAAAACAATCCTGGGCAACAAAAGAACTTCTGGAGGCATCACAATCCCTGACTTCAAACTATACTACTGAGCTACAGTACTGAAAAAAGCCTGGTACTGGCATAAGAACAGACAGGAGGACCAATGGAACCAAATAGAAGACCCGGATACCAATCCACACATCTTCGAACACCTGATATTTGATAAAGAAGCAAAAAATATCAAATGGAAAAAAGAAAGCATATTCAACAAGTGGTGCTGGCATAACTGGATATGAACATGTAGAAAAATGAAAGCAGACCCATATCTATCACCATGTACAAAACTCAAATCCAAATGGATCAAAGACCTCAACATAAAGCCAGCCACACTGAACCTTATAGAAGAGAAAGTGGGAAGTACGCTTGAATGCATTGGCACAGGGAACCACTTCCTAAATAGAACCCCAGCAGCACAGACACTGAGAGAAACAATTAATAAATGGGACCTCCTGAAACTGAAAAGCTTCTGTAAAGCAAAGGACACGGTCA